>RWGZ01001392.1:509391-552173 GCA_009725065.1 Utricularia reniformis
TGTTGTTTTATCAGTAGAAACAGCGGCAGTTATTAGCTTCTTGTTACGTCGTTGTTGAATATTGTATGTTGATGAAGTTATGGCATTGAATATTAGGCTTGAGTTGTGTTCTTCATTCAAGAGAAGAAACAAAATGAAACAGCAGAAAACAGCAAGTTCAATAAACATCAAAGTTCAAACTTAATACATCAACCATAAGCTTAAACGGCAAAGTTTCAGAGGCAACACGCAACACACATACCCATTAAACATTAAATTGATGAAAGATACTCAAACAGAGCAATTCAGCGTCTCAGGTCTGCCCTTGGACTCTGATCACATCTTATGAGGATGTTGGCAACATTTCATCACTCCCCCGGAATGCAGAGGCCATCACATACACCAATCTTCGCACGGAGGTCCTCAAATTGTGGGCGATGCAGACTCTTGGTGAATATGTCCGCCAATTGATCCGTATTTGGGCAGTGAACGAATTCCACGCTTCCATCCTTTTCGGCCTCTCTCACAGCATGAAATTTGATTTTAATATGCTTTGATCTCCCATGATACGCCGGGTTCTTTATCATGGCAACTGTTGATTTGTTATCACACAATATAGTAGTGGCTTGGTGCTGAGTGAGTCCCAGAGCTGATAACAGTTCTCGCAGCCATAACGCATGGTTTGAAGCTGCGGCAGCTGCCATGTACTCGGCTTCTGATGAGGATTGAGCCACACATTCTTGCTTCTTTGATTTCCAGCAGAACATGCTTGACCCCAGCGAGAAGCAGTACCCTGATGTGCTCTTGCAGTCGTCCAAGCAGCCGGCGAAGTCAGAGTCTGTGAATCCCAGCAACCTGACATTCATCCCCTTTGTAAACATAAGTCCATAACTTACAGTCGCTTTGATGTAGCTTAGTATCTTTTTGGCAGCAGTGAAGTGAGTTTGGGTTGGTTCCTGCATGTATCGCGACAGGACACTAACCGAAAATGCGATGTCTGGTCTCGTTGTGACTAAAAACATGAGGGATCCAATCACGCTCCTGTACAGCTTAGCATCGGCAAGGGAGCTTCCATCTTTCACTTCATATTTCATCCCACCAGTCATTGGAATTTGAGAGGCATCTTGTACATTGAACTTAACTAACAACTCGGAAGCGTATTTCTTTTGACTCATAAAAACTCCATGCGAATATTGATTTAATTCAAAACCAAGGAAATATGAAGCCACTCCTAAATCATTCATCTCAAAGCATGAACACATACCTCTTTTTACAGCATCAATTTCATCACGGTGGTTTCCCAAAATCAGCAGATCATCAACGTAAACCGATATGATGGTTATGAAATCGTTGAGGACTTTGAAGTAAAGAGTTGCTTCCACTTGGCTTTTCGAATAGTTCAGCTGAAGTAGATGGCTGTCAAGCTTGGAGAACCAAGCTCTCGGTGCCTGATTCAAACCGTATAGGGCCTTCTTTAGTTTTAGAACTTGATGCTTACGTTCAGGAATTGCGAAACCTTCAAGCTGCTCTATGTAGATTGTCTCCTTCAAGTCGCCATTTAAAAAGGCCGATTTGACGTCCATTTGATACATTGTCCATTCTTTTTGTGCTGCTAAGGTGACCAATAGTTTAACCGTATCTAATCTAGCCACCGGAGCAAACGTTTCGTTGAAATCGACTCCTTGGATTTGCGAATAGCCCTTCACCACCAGTCTGGCCTTTAGCTTGTTGACGCTCCCATCTGCGTTCCTTTTAATTCTGAAGATCCACCTAGTGCCAATCACTTCTTGATCCTTTGGTCTGTCTGTTAACTCCCAAGTATCATTCTTCAAGATCATGTCTATTTCATCTTGCATAGCTGTTGTCCATTCCTTCACCCGTAAGGCTTCTTCAGCATTTGATGGGGTCTCAGTTGCCGTGAGACATCTGCTGTAAATATCTTGCAGAGATCGAATTCCTCTCACTGGTCTCTCTTCTTCATTTTCGTCCTCATGAACTTCCTCGGGATCATTCTGAATGTGAGACGAATCTCCATCATCCAAGACTTCAATGAGGCTGAAGGTTTCGTCATGTTCAGGGTAGTTTGAATCAGATACACAACATCCTTGGGTCCAGTCCCACCGTTTGCTTTCGTCTATGCTGATGCTTCGACTGATATAGACCTTTTGTGAGAGTGGATTAAGGACTCTGAGTCCTTTGCATGTCAATCCATACCCAACGAATATTCCTACATTTGCTTTGTCCGATAACTTGTCTCTCTTTTCGGCCGGTATCAATGTGTAGCAGATGCTTCCGAATGTTCTTAAATTCTTCAGAGATGGCTTGCATTGGAAGAGTGCCTCATATGGTGTTTTGTCTTCAAGAGCTTTGGTGGGGAGCCGATTTTGGATGTAGGTAGATGCATTGACAGCTTCTGCCCACACGTTTTTTGGCAGTTGTTTTTCCAGAAGCAGGCATCGGGTCATGTTCATCAGTGTTCTATTCTTCCTTTCAGATGTTCCATTTTGTTCTGGGCTGTAAGGAACGGTGAATTGGTGCACAATTCCGTTTTGTGACAAGCATTCGTCAAAGGCTTGTGATCTGTATTCTGATCCATTATCAGTTCGAAGGATCTTGACACAGGTGTTCAACTGCTTCTCGGTTTCAGTCTTGAAGTGTCGGAATACACCGAATGTGTCGCTCTTGTTGGTTACAAAGTATGTCCAGCAGTACCTGCTCATGTCGTCGATGAAAGTGATGAAATACAGGCTGCCATTTAGTGATGAGACCGACATCGGTCCACAGAGATCAGAGTGTATCAATTCGAGCTTGTGGGTGGATCTCCACGCCACTCCAGTGGGAAAGGGGGCTTTTGACATCTTCCCTTTGTGACAAACTTCACATAATTCTCTCAGCTGCGTTATTGTGGGAACATCTGTTGCCATTTGGTGCTTCGACAGCTTGGTTAATCTGTTTGAGCTTGTGTGCCCGGTTCTTCTGTGCCACAGAATGGATGTTTGTTCTGTTGCAGACATGCACACTTCATTGCCTTTTGGAGAATCCATATAGAAGAATCTCTTCATCATCGATACTTTGCTTAAGTGATCTCCATTGGGAAGATATATAAAACAGGAAGATTCTTCGAAAACCAATTTGAATCCTTCCTCAATCAGTTGCCCTATGCTCAACAGATTGTACCCAAGATCCGGGACGAACAGCACGTTGGACAGGTTTAGTTTCTCCAAGCATTTGATATTTCCTTTTCCGACCACATTTAAGATTCTCTTGTCACCTATCTCAACACCTCCCCCTGTCATGAGTTCAAGTTTCTGAAATAGTTTCCGATTTCCTGTCATGTGGTTTGAGCATCCGCTATCGATCATCCATGTTTCACCTGGGTGGTTTACTACCAGACAGTTTTCTTTATCCACCAAGGTCACAGCACATTTGAATGATTTGTATGGGATGCGGGAGACCAGCGCATTGTTGACATCTGTGATTTCCACCTCTGCTTCTGCTTCAGAAACGAAGTTCTGAGCTGTTTGTGCATTTTGCGTGTTTTTACATACTTTGGTTATGTGTCCAAAGAGCTTGCATTTGTCACAGAAGGCACTTGGTCGAAAAAAGCAGTCTTTCTCCCTGTGATTCGTCTTTTTGCAGTGTGGGCATGGGGGGAATTTGCCTGGGCCAAAGAAGGCGTTGTTTCTGGTTTCTTGTGTTCTTTGTCCAGCTGGTGTTCCAACAGCAGCCAATGCAGCTTCTGTTCTTACTCGTGTGTTGTCACTGGATATTTTTTCTTCTGCTCTTGAGTCCCATTTCAGCTCCAATGTGAGTAATTCATCGGCAAGTTCTTGAACCGTCATGTTTGAGGTTATATCTCCATAAGTTGATTCCAAGGAGGAGATTTTATGGTCGTATTTTTCAGGCAAGGCGTCAAGAAGTCTTTCCATGATTTTCACTTCGTCGTACATTCCTCCCAGCAGTCTGATTTCCGCAACAATGTTCATGAGTTTACCTATGTGTGCAGCAGTTTTATCCGAGTTATTCATCTTCATCCTCTCTAATTGTCTTTTCAAGGCACCGACTTTTACGGCATTAGCCTTTGAGCTCCCTTGATAGCTTTCCAAGAGAGTATCCCAGAGTTCCTTGGCGCTTTCGCAGTTCATCACTCTGCTAAGAACTGACTTTTCAAGGCAGCCTTGTAGAGCAGCCAAAGCTTTGTAGGATTTGGCCACTTGTTCAGCGTAGTGTTTTACTCGGGTTGCTCGTCGCGGATTTGGAGAGGGTGGCAGAGCTTCTTCTCCCAGTTCGACGTGTGTCCATAAATCTTGTGCTCGTAGATAGATTTCCATTTGTCTCGCCCAGAAGTGGAAGTTGTTTCCGTCGAAACGTGGTCCATTGTTTGATCTTTCGCCTTGCATTTGATTGTTGGTGCTCCAGATGGCGGCCTGCTGCTCCGATACCAGATTTTGTAGGAAAATGTTCGGAGTAATGGTGTTGTTTTATCAGTAGAAACAGCGGCAGTTATTAGCTTCTTGTTACGTCGTTGTTGAATATTGTATGTTGATGAAGTTATGGCATTGAATATTAGGCTTGAGTTGTGTTCTTCATTCAAGAGAAGAAACAGAATGAAACAGCAGAAAACAGCAAGTTCAATAAACATCAAAGTTCAAACTTAATACATCAACCATAAGCTTAAACGGCAAAGTTTCAGAGGCAACACGCAACACACATACCCATTAAACATTAAATTGATGAAAGATACTCAAACAGAGCAATTCAGCGTCTCAGGTCTGCCCTTGGACTCTGATCACATCTTATGAGGATGTTGGCAACATTTCATCACCAACGTGAGTGGAAGTAACTCTTTACCCTCACTATTCTCTTTTTTTGCCTTCTGTGCCTTTAATTTGTTTTTATGATTTCATGGTGCTTAATATTTCCGTGATGCACATGAAAAGTTTGGTCATCCGATCATTTTTTGGAATAATTTTTATTTTTTTATGCTATTAATATGCTTTAATACATGAAGATGCAACGTGAACCTTTGATTTTTGGTAGTCACGAGTAGTTTTTGTTCCAGTTGGATTTGTGTTGAAAGTATATTGTAGCGCATATATCTGGATATATTTGATCACCGCGCATTTCTATTTAGCACCGGAATAGTAAACTTTTTAGGAACTCTTGTGTTGAATGCAACTTGTTTAATGTGAAATGTAGCTGCGTTTAGCTGAAAAATGTAAAAGTGGTATGTGAAACCATTAGTTTACATCCGAAGGAAGGAACAGAGAAGTAAAATTTAGAAGTTTTTTTAGCTTGTCCAAGAAACTTGGATCCTTTTGGGGAGACTTGTCCCCTTGAACCCATCCTCTGGACAAATCTCTTCACCCTTACCAGCTATAGATAACCTAATGCTAACTGATTTCCCATCTTTAGTATCTATTATCTCTAAACTCGGCCAGAAAATTTCTTTGAGCCATTGTTCAAACATGCTGTTGAGAAAAAAACCACACCCCCTGTGAATCTCCTCTAAAACTTTCTTGTCAATTGCGAAACTAGCTATATTCCTACTCTCACTAACCTCATCAAGGCACCTCTTGATTTTGGACATGAGCATTTCAGTAGCGCAGTTTTCTTTTTCAGGGTCTCTGTCAAAAACAAATTGGTTACTGATTTTTTGAAAGATTGGTAATGAACCATGCTTTGGAATTGAGATCTCAGTTGCCAGGGTAGTTGAAATTGTGTTGACATGTCTTGTAGCTTCATCCTCGTAGGCTTTGATGTTGAGATCCAGGCTGTTCATGTTAGATCTCTTTGTAAATTCCCCCTTCTTGCTGTCACTACCATTTGGAAATATTATTTCAAAGTCAATATTTCTTTGAGTTTTACTCAGATTTTGCAAATCCCAATCTGCCTTTCGCTTATGATCAAGATTCTTGCTTCCCACCCCAGGTGAGCATTCACTTATATGTAGCTTCATCTGGATCACAGAGTCTATTTCTTCATTTTCCCTACTGCAGCTTTCTTCTCCATCAATGCTTAAAATGAATATTGCCCCACCAATGTTTCTCCAGCCTTTCCTTGACTTTTCTAACTTTCCATTTTCATAGATGTGAACAAGAAACTTGAAAAAATCAGGATCGCCAGATTTAAAATCTTCAATGAGAGCAACAAGCCTTTCATGATCTCTCAAAGCATTCTCCAGTGCTTCTCTTTTGTTAGTTGCTCCATTCATGCCTTGTCTCGTTTTTATGTAAAAGAGAAACTCATAAGAGCCAAGGACATATTGAGCAATACCAGTTGCTAATCTTCTTTTTCCTATTGAGTCATTCCCCTGAATCAAAATGAACTTAGGTTCGTCAGCTGCTGCAGAATCATGTAGCACCTCTAGAATCAAAGGAATTTTTTCACATTGCCATGGCACATTTTCTTGAAGAATTCCGTTCAAATCTGCACCTAATTTAAATATTTCTTGGGCATACGTAGAATTCCCAAGAGCTAGTGTAATCTTCACTTCCTTATCATCGGACACTTTGAGGGAATCCAAGTTTGGTTCTGGTAAGTGATTTCCTGAATTTCCATTGATGAAACTCAACTCTGTATGGCAAGATTGCTGTCTTCTGAACCTAGGAACGGAGCTTGCTGCATGAGTTGGTTTGAAAGAAGAAAAACCATGTGATTTTTTCTCAGCATCAGAGAAGATGCTGATGCTATTCTTGCTTTCCCAATTAGGATAGGCACAATTCCTCCAAGGGTAGGATTCACAGCTAGTAGCAGTGCTAAAGTTGTTGCTATCATGACTTCCTCGGTGAACATATTGGCAAAGATTATTGTATTTTCTCCTTAGCTGAACTAAATCCTCCTACACAATGAAAAATAGAAATATGATCTTCACTTGAACTAGGATTGAAATAATGCAACGAATAAGAAACTTGGATTGAATTTTGATATATGAGTAATCACCTTCCCATATGTTTCAGTGCTTGGCGATTTGAGCCAAAGTGGGAGAGGAGATGAACCATTCTCTTTAGTCTTGTGGATTGAATGCAATGAAAATGATTTTAGACTAGCTTCTTTTTCATAGTTAGATTTGCACTCCTGACAACATGTAAGATTCCTATCTTCCTTGTTGATTAGTTTTGAATCTGGATCTCTGGAAAAAAGAGCAGTGCAAACAAAACTGGTAAGTAGCAAGTGAGAAAAGTGGACAAGGATGGCATGTTTTGCAAATTTTGGAATCTCAGATTTACTGGACGACAAGTAGAAAAGGTCACGAGAAAGAAGCTTGCCTGGTCCTAAAGAGACCAGAGTGTGCTCTTACAGTGCCATTTGTACCCAAAAGAGAGAACTTTAGAATTTTTCAGTTACTTAGGTGGTCAGAAGAAAAGCAAATTTGGTGATCAAGGAAAGTAATTCAAAATTTGCCCCTAACATCAATTTGGAACTGCTTTTAAAACCCAATCCGAGGTAGAATTTTGCAAAACAGCCATGAGGCTATTACGTAAAAGTTTGTCTGGTTGTGCCAAAAGCAGATCCAAAGACACCCCATTCTTCTTTACACCATGTAGTTAAGTTAAGGTAGAATAGAAGCCGTATTCAGACCAACATTCAAGAAACTGTTCAGACACATTCTGTAGGTATTCTTGATTGCAAATCATTGAAGTCTAAAGTGTTAACTTATAAGGAATTTGACTCACCTTGTTTCATTGAGGCGTAGTCCATCAGATGGAACAGAAACCGGTTGAAGAAACCATTGAATATCGAGAGAAGGTTGCCTCATTTGGCATTCCAAGTAAGTATGGTAACTTGCTGTAGCTAATAGCCATACCTTTGAATTTGAGCTGTTGTACCAAGAAAGAAGCTCTGCTATCTCGGTGATCAAATGGTCAACTGAATTGTAAAAAATGGCTTCTTTAGCAGAAGAGAAATCTCTTTCCTTTCCTTTGTTGCAGCTTTCAACTGTCCACTTCAAATCACCTGAATAGATGAGAGCTCCCCCACTTGATGCAAAGAAGTCTACTTTTCTCTTCAGCTCTGCAACATTCATTTCTACTTCTTTGCTGTTCATTATTCTTAGAGGCATTGATGAAAACTGAAACTTGATCAAGTGTACATCTTTCAACCCTTCAGGAACATCTCCTCTCTCCATATTACCCATAAATTCTGCAATAAGTCCATCAACCATGGACTGTGAATCCCCAACTATGACTATGTTTCTCTTCTTTCTGAGTAGAACTTCCAGAACCACCCTTATATCCTCTTTATATGAATAGGAAAGAGATTTGGAGCTGTTGATAGGGTTATACAATGGAGAAATAATGAAAGGGTTTTTGTCAGAAGGGTGGGAATTCCAGAAACAGTCTGCTTTTTGTGATTCGTTTGGTGGAGAATTGGGGGTGGAGTAAATCCCCCCCGTAGTATTATGAAACCGGAAAACCGGAGAAATTGAGCTAGAATCCTCCAAGCTTTTCTTCACAAGGGTACTGGAAAAACCAGCTTCCTTCATAACCCTACTGACACTAGGATCATCCAAAATGGACAAGATCAGTTGCTCCAACTCAACTTTTATTAGGATCACAGGCTGTTGATCTATGCATCCTCTCCTCTGATGCGCCTGAGCTCTCTTGAGAGCAGCCACAAGAGCATTCGAGAGGGATGGCTGAGCGTGGAGGAGTGTACTGGGAGTTGCCGGAAGTCTGTTGAGAGCAACATTGAAGCACAATTCTAGAGCTCTGAATTGTAGAGGATGAGAAGGTTGATGAGACTGAGTCTTGAGACAAGCACTTCTTAGAACACTGGTTCTTGAACTCAGTAATGTGGCTGCCACATGCAGCGGTGTTACCTGTGCATGGTTACGCCGCCTCGCAAGGCTTAGTGAGTGCTTCAGCACCGAAGCCGCCTCCGATGAGAGCGTCTGTTGCGATGCACAAGCTCCTGCACGCATAACTTAGCCCACACCTCAACTCACTCGATTTGTCAAGCAACCAAGTTAGAACAAAATCCTCCTAAAAAATAAATCTGATACCACCCTGTAGTTTGTTTCCTTCGACCATGATGATCCAATAAGCAGATAGGTAGTGTCTGTTTTAGGGTCATCGGACATATAAAGGAAATAAGGCAGCAAGAGGGAGGGAGCAGCTGCATGAATATATTCAAAAAAGCAATCAGAGAGAGCTCATGATAAAGAGCAAAGTAAACCTTGACTGATTTAAAAAATCATAAAATTCTAAAGAGAAAAGTGATCATTTTTGCCTTTTTCATTCCAACTCTTCACTATTTTGTTGTATTTAATATTTACATTCACTCCCACACCTTTCTTTCCTTGTGCATATAAATCTGTGTCTTCCTGCTTTTATCTTTTCCACATGCATATTGCCATTTATAAGTATGTGTCTTCATAATTTGTGTATTACTATTTAAGTTCCATATTTAAGAGATGTTTAATTTATAGATTGCTAATAATTTTTGGGTACCACTACACTCATAGTCTGAGCATGTGTTAATTATAGTGGATATAATAAAAAATAGTAATAATTTTTGNATAAGCTTAAACGGCAAAGTTTCAGAGGCAACACGCAACACACATACCCATTAAACATTAAATTGATGAAAGATAATCAAACAGAGCAATTCAGCGTCTCAGGTCTGCCCTTGGACTCTGATCACATCTTATGAGGATATTGGCAACATTTCATCACTTGCTGAAGGTCAAGCATTTCACCACGCAGTTTTTCTGGGTTTGCGCTAACAAGTATGAGTTCGTCAGTGAGATTTTGGGTGAGAATTATCTGGATAATGGACATACCCACGTTTCCGATCCCAACGACGGTGATTTTGGTGTGACGTTTCGTCGGAGACAGTGGGTCTCCGCCGGAGACTGGGGTGAATAAGGACTTTGAAAGGTCAAGACCGCCTGGGCCAAGGTAAGAGGACGATGAGGTCTTGTTCATTCTAGTGTAAGTGGACTTTGGAGTAAAGCAAGCACAAAATGAGCCAATATATATAGAAATTTCATTTTACCACCATCTTAGAATTGGTTCCGGAAAATTCTATCCTTCACTTTTGGCAAACGCATAACTTTTTCCAAAAGTGATCTTCTTTATTTGCCGTTTTTAAATTTCCGGTATATTGAAAATTTCGACCGTAACCGATTTTTATCGGTATTTAAATAAAATAAAGAAAGTATGTGGGTTGGATTGGAGCCAGTTTATTTGATTTGAGAAAAAAATATGAAGTTTCTAAATAATTTATTTTTTTTGAAGGAAAAGTATATAAATTGAAAATAATTTTAAAAATAATATTTTTTATGTTACTAATTTTAATTTATTTTATTATTCTAATATATATCAAATAATTTAAATTGTGTTTTCGTTATTTTATTTTTGAGGGGTATCAACTTTACCAAGTTTTTAATATGAGGTAACTTTAATGCTCTTTCATAATGTTTTCCATCAAACTTTATAAATTCAACATTATATTGGAGTAGTTTTATTTAAAATATTGATTATTATAGCAATAAAGTCGGATTAAATTCAATTAGCAAATCCAAATAGCACATTATTTTACTAAAGTCAGTGATAAAAGTTTAATTTATTACATCCGATGTGTAAATGAGATTTTTGAATAATTACAAACTATCCACCAAGGATGGTTTGGAGCATCTAGTTATCTAGTAAATTTTCAATTATTGTTCATTATATCATTATAAAGAACTATTTTCATAGTGTCAATGCGATAGAGATATATTAGTGTATCCGTTGTGTAGGCTGATAGTTCTTACGTGGTTGGTTCAATAGGTTTTATTGAAAACTCACAATAATATTATCTTTGGGAATATAACATCAACAATATTTGAAGTAGTGAAAGAAGTTAGAATATAAAATTTCACATTATTCCACTATCGGTCGAAACTAACAAGACTTAATCTTTACGAATGGTTTCGAGAACCTATTTCAGCTATTAGAAGCACATTATCGTAATAGTTGAACTTTGTGTACATTTCTTATTAACTTTATCAAATTTATGGTCGATCAAAAAATATGTAAATGAATTATCTTAGTTTAAAAAAATTTAGAGGATCAAATCAATTAATTTGTTTAATTTCTCTTTCCTATCTTGTTTTCTCAGCTTGTGTTGATTAGAGGTACATAAAATTATGATATTGGACCCACAAATGTGTGGCTTTCGTAATTAGGAGAGCAAAACTCTACTAGGTATTCACTATAACAGTATTCAAATGTTATGATACACAGTTCAGGTGTCAAAATAAATTATCTTTCAGAGGCCTGAGAAATCGAAAAGCTTGAATATAGGAAGTCGGGTAAAAAATTCCACAGCCGGGGACAAGAGGGCAAATTTGTGAGGAATTATTCCTTGGTCGAGACGAATTGTGCAAATTTGTCGTGACTTGTGTACATTTCATCACGAAAATGGCTTTTAATGTGAAATTCATCACGATTGCAATACAATTCCTCGTGAAGGTACACTGGCATTGCAATTCCTCGAGATCTAATGCAATTCCTTGCGACCTTAGTGTAATTCTTTGCGAGTTTTAGAACTTATAGTCTTTTCTCGAGACTTAGTGTCAAAATCCCAACCTTTTTATGTCATATGAGCTCATTTTTATAGAAAACCAATACAATTATTCTAGTATAGTCCCAAAGCCACTCAAGCTCAATTCACCACTGAAAACACCTTTGTATCCCTGGGTAGCCCTTCGATCACTATTGACATCTCATGAAGGGCATCCGGTCCTTCAAAATTATGAAAATACCTATAAAACACTATCTGCTTCAAATATCTTGGGAATTGTGTCAAATAATCATGGGGATCTAAATTACGAAAATACATCATAATAATCATGGGGATCCAAATTTAAAAAGTTGTGCGCGTATCATATAATTGAGTTAATATTCTTTTAATTTATGGTATCATTCTCTTATATCATATCCGTTCATGCTCTTTTTATCTCACGTTTACGATTCAAGTGTATAAGTTCAACAAGATTAATAAAATGAGTGACTACGGATTTATTTGGAAAGATGAAAATATACATTTATTTTATTTGAAAAATCCCCAAATCTTATTCTTCCTTCAAAAAACAACAAAACAATGTATCTATATCATATTAAATGCAGTCTAGTTCCATTAAAATATTAATGTCCATTATACTACACATTATTATATAATTTCATTGAATTTTGTTGAGTTGAAAATAGTTATTACCAAGGATATGCAATATAACATCATAGAATTGTAATTAATAAGTCATATCGATCAATATATAATCGATATATCAATACTTACAAATGACGAGAATTCAAATGGTTAATGTTAATTGATAGAAATTTACGCTCGATCGGTTCATGTAAGGCGATAAATAGGTGATGAGTGGTCGAACAACAATTTAATTTGACTATAGAAGTGTTGGAGTATGATCAATTTGAAATTGATTAAGTTCAGCTCGAGTTCATTTATCGAATTATTTACTAGTAAATCGACCTCAGAATCTCAATAGAGTTAAAAATAAATTAAGATTTGCCTTATAACAAATTGAATTCAAGTAAATAGAGCTTAAACTTGTAACTTAATACGAATAATTGGATGATTGGTTAAATTCAGCTTAATAAAACAAATTATATGAGGAGCCCTCGAAATGTCCGCCCCGGTGACAAGATGCCTATTTTTAAAATATTTGACATCTATATATTATAATCAAAATATCAATTTATAGGAACTTGACCATCCTATGCAATGCTGGAAAGCATTATTAATATCAAGGATATGAGTTTTTATCCATTTTTTATAAAATAATCTAATTATAATATAATAATTACCATATAACATATACTCATTTACTATTTTTTACATGTTAAGATAATTGTGATAAAACCAGAAAATTTTGAAGAATTCTATGTGATATTATGATTAAATAATTTTTGTTAACTCACAGGTTACGCTAATTGACTTTCATTTATATTTATTTATTTCAAACTTTCTTGTCTCATTATTTTTACACGGATCATTTTATTAGGCTGCCTATTAGTAATATCAATTACAAATATTATAGGATGTTTGACATGTTAAGAAAATATTTTATTAAATAAAACCAGAAATTTTCGATACATTCTATGTGATATTATAATAATATAATTATTGTTAACTGAGGTTTCATTTATATTTATTTATTTCAAACTATCTTGTCTCATTATTTTTACACGGATCATTTTGTTAGGCTGCCTATTATTAATAGCAACTAGAAATACTGTAGGATGTTTGACATGTTAAGAACATATTTTATTGAATAGATTTGAGAACCAAATTTTAAATACTATAAAAAAATATTGTAAATTTAGAAATTTTGTAATTAACACTTCAAATTTCAAAATTATTTAAAAATGGTAATACAATTCATCTTTTAGGTTTATTGGAATGTAATACAAATATAATCATATTAGTCATATATTTAAAAAGTTAACGTATGCTATGACTAAACATAAATTGTTTTTAAAGTGATGTCCCCAAACTTTGAAAATTTCAAAAATAAAATAATTGTTATAATCGTTCACATTGACTCCTAAACTTTAAAATGTTGTAAAATGGATATCATTTTAGTTTATAATGATACATATTTCCTTCAATATCCAAAATCCTTCAAGTTTGACATAATGTTTGTTAATATTTTAATTGTATTATTAGTTTGAATTTTACTTTTTAACCTTAAATATGTGTAAATGTTCTACCTCCATCTTTGAAAATTGCAAAAATAGCAGTTTAAGTTGTCAAAACCGTTTACTCAAAAATGGATGGAAAATCACTATTGTACACCCAAGGGTCATTTTAAACGGTTTTGAACTTCGGGTGCAAAACATGTAATTTCCAAATTTTGAGACATATCTTTTACACTATTTATAAATTTGACTTGACATCTATGTAATTTTCTCATATGTTTTCCTTTTATAAAGAGTGTAATCAAATAGTATTCAAAATTGTTAAATTTCTAGAGTCGGATCAATTTAATGTGAAGGGTATACAAGAATATAACCTATAAGAGAATGAAACAACACCGTAAAAGACTTAAACAAATCATTTACTATAGTCCACACTTCTTCCTATAAACCAATCCAAACTTCTTCCCACTTCGGGAAATTATTCATATTTAACACATCTCTCAAGTCCAATCACCTAACAAGTTAGACTTGAATATTTAAATCGTCTGATTACCAATCGATCAATTCATTGAACCGGACTAACCTCCGGTAAGGTCACTCATGATTTTCTGAACCCGCTTCTATACCATGTTAAAAGATTTGATCAAGTATTTTACAGTGTGGTCTATTCCAACTTATACGTTATATTCGAACATATTTCCCAAATGAAATTAACCAAACTCTAAAAATTTAGCATGTTTCGGAGCAGGTTCGAAAAATCCTGAGTGACCTAACATGGATACCTGATATCATGTGGAAATTCAGGATTCAATAGATCGATAGAGTGTTCGTGTAATCTAAAATATAAGATAAGTGAATCACATTGAAAAAACTAAATAAAACTTATTAATCAGTATATATTCCCTTATAAACTATAACATTTATATTGTCACAACCAATTTAAAACAATATTGTCAACATAATATGCATTCCAATGTAAATTATTGCCTTGTAAAATGATTAAACTCTATAAATTAAAACAAATCATGTTTCAAACATAACACAAAAGATGATCTCATTGAAGAAGATCTACCGAATAGCTTCAAGCGTAACACCACTCGAAGCGTCGATCGCTTTAGGCTATGCCTCCATCAAATGGTTTCACGTGTTTGATGCCGATGAATGCAAAACTATAAACCGATTCAGCTGCCTTTTTGCTCTACCATTTTTAACATTCCAATTGGTCTCCAACATCAACCCTTATCATCTAAATTTGAAGTTCATTTTAGGTGATGTTCTTGGCAAGTTCATTTTAGGGTTTGTGTTAACTTTGTGGGTTTTATTTGCCAAGAAAGGGAAATTATCATGGGCTATCACTACATTCTCGATTTGTTCTATTAAAAATACGATCATTATCGGGATTCCTTTGTTGAATTCCATGTACGGTAACATAGGAATTGATTTGGTAACACAAACGGCTTTTGTTAGTTACACGATTTGGGTCCCGGTTTTCTTGTTTCTTTTGGAATTTAATCTTGCTTACAGTCATGAACACGATGAAAGGGATATGGAACAGCAGTCACTAGACCCTCGTATGACAAAGTTATCAACTGTTAAAATAGTTCTTTTTAAGCTTGCTAAAAACCCTAATACCTACGCGCCTGTTTTGGGTCTCATATGGGCTTTCGTAGCCAAAAGGAAAAGATGCTCTCTCTATCTATGATCGTGGTTTTATATTTTGTAATTTTAAATTATATTGAAATATAATTCGCTTCGTTCAAAATTTGTGAAATTAATTTTTCGTCAATCAAGATTATTTATTAATTTAGAATAGAAAAATAAAATGTAGATATATGATTTTCAAAATTGAAAACTTTGAATGTTGAAATGGATCAAATGCTTAATTCTTTGATTACAATATGTTTTATTGTTAAATAATTAATTCTAAAATGATTTTTTTTTAATTCAGTTATAAAGAAAAAAATGGTGACTATATATAACGTATAGTGATTCGATATTTCTTAGTTGTGATGTTTCAATGGGTTAGACTTTAGGTGCGTTAGAAGTACGGATGCATCTATTGAAACAAATGGGTAATATAAGACAGTTGAATTATCATCGAATGGATCAAATGTATCTATTGTTGTGTTTTATATATATATTACTATTATGTAGGGTAATTATTTTCAAATATTCGGTCACTGTTACAATTGATTTTGTCAAGTTATATAATATGATTCGTCACTCTTATACGTTTGAACATGTAAACAGATGGAGTATCGAAATGCCAATTATCATCGAAGGGCCGATTTCACTACTTGCTAATACGGGAAAAGCCGTAAGCATGTTCGTAGTTGGTAAGGAAGCAATACTTAGAAAAAAACCAAAATCATAGCAATTTGTTTACCCATTCATTTTTGTAGGATTGTTCATGGGGATACAAAATACATTTATGGCTTCCGGAATCAAGTTAGCATTATACGGCATGATCCTAACGTTCTTTATCGCTCCGCTTACGACGACCATTGGTTGTTTGGCACTTGGCTTGAGTTCCGATCCACTTCAAATTGCTATCATCCAAATATTTTATCTCATTTATTTAATTTTTTATGTTAACTTTGTTGAAATAGTGTCTCATATCTATTGTGAAAATTTAAATGTTATAGTTTATAATAGAGCGATATCATAAGTAATTCTTTGGATTAGTCTTTTTGATCAAATTCACTTCTTTATAGACTGAGCTACACATATACTCTTCCGATTCATTGAATTCTAAATTTCTACATGGTATCGAAGCTTCAGTATGAGTTTCGGGTTGGTCCGTATCGATTTAGTCAAAAAAATATGGTGGAAAATCACATTAGGCTTAGTTCATATTGAGAGGAATAAGTCTGAACCGGATCAAAGCTAGTTCGACTTGAGGGGAATGTTAAAATAATATCATAAGTAATTTGTTTGATTTAACATTTTCAAATGTGATTAAATCCTATAAGAAACTGTTACTATTCGGACCAATTGAATTTTGAATTTCTACCAAGTTTTATCTCGACTTATGGAAAATTACACTACTTATAAACTATAATATTTTTAGTTTCATGTCCAATGTGTCATATGTAATTTTAACACTAATATGTAAAATAGGCGAGTCTACCGGAAGCTGTTGTTGCATTTACGTTGGCAGAGGAATACAATTTACACGGAGAAATACACAATATTGTGTAAGTTGTTGTAACAATTCAATTATATTAGAAATTTATCATATCTAATTGGTCTATTTTTTTAACATTTTTCAGGATATTTTTAAGCACGATAATATCTCTTCCTCTTTTGATGGGATATTATGCTATTTTAAATAATCTCCATTGAGATTTTTACTGTATAAAATAAAGGAAGGGACTGGTGTTTAGTGATATGATTGTTGATCTGTCATTTATAAATATTTTAGAATATAATTTACTTATTGACGTTAAAAAAATATGAGAAAATTGTGTTTTGATCCCCAAAATTGGGTGAATTGATAAATTTGGCACTCAACTCTTTAATTTGATATTTATTATCCCAAAAAGTTAGATGATTTTGGGGTGTTTTGGTCCCCAAAATTTTTAAAATTTAGACAATTCTAATCATCCAAGTTCAAAACAAGTTTTCATAGTTTGGTTAAGTCAATAACCTGGTACTCACATTTTCCAGGTATTAAAATAATATTTAATTTTAATTAAGTTATGAAAATGTTCGGGAAAAGTTTCACTTCATATTTGGCATGTGAGTGTAAAATATACCATTGGGCAATATCAATCTCTAAAAAATATTTTCATAACAGTCAGGAATATCATTCCAATCCGGGTATGTGTTTGTGAGTCGGTTGATCCAACCCCAGTTGATGCCCAAATAATGCACCGACTATGCAGTTTTTGAGGCAAATTTCTTCATATTTTTTCAGGTGAGAGCCCCGGTTTCACAAACATCGATCCGGGCTAGTGACAATTATTGTTATTATTAAATAAATTTTAAAAATTATTTTAGAGTTGGACCTTAACAACCGGAGATCCTACCCTATAACTAGGTTTTGGGTGGTATCAATCAAATTACGGATGTCTATCTGTATACCCACGGGTAAGAAAACATTGTCTCAGATATATCAAGATGCGTACGAATAGGTACAAAAATACCCCAAAATGATATCAATATGGAACTCAACTCATGAGGCATGTCAGACTTTTCACGATATAAAATTTATATGGATTGATTTAATTTCAATTGGACGGGCAGGAAATTTTTTTAAAAAAATAATATTTTTTTATAATTTTATTTTAAAAACATTAAAAATATATTTTTTAATAAAAATAAAAAAATTAATAACATTTTCAACACCGGTTCGATGACCAGTTAAAATTTCCGATTCACGGACAAAGTCGTATTTATGAAGACAATGGACTATATTATCAGTACCTCACAAACAAGAGAAAATTTGTTAACAAGATAGATTTCAATGGAGATAAAAGCAAACAAAGCGACCCTTGTCAATGAAGAAGGAAATAGAGAGCTTAAAATTAACATGCTTCTGTTTCTCGTGTATTCTTCAGCTCGAAAATTTGAAAATCAGCTTATCAACATGTATTATAATGTCATCGATGCAGGGACGTACCGTTGCTTGAGGCTGCAGCATCCATGTCACAAATTGGTGTAGAGCCTCAGGATAATGAGGAGAATTTGTTCCTCCACTTGGCCATTTGATTTGGTTGTTTAGAATAGCGAGTTGAAGGCTTCCTCCTGACTCTCCAAGAACATATTCGAACGGAGACTCACCGTACCTGCGAAAACAGCCATATTTGCATCCATGTTTTGTTTGGACAATGTAGAAACAAATTTCTTACATGACTGCAAATAGAGTGCACCCCAATGACCATATATCGGTTCTTTCGTCAATATCAGCATGGCTTGGGCAGTCCCATAGTTCCGGAGCTCGGTAAGGAGCAGAGCAATGTTCACAAGCCCATTCCTACATACCCAAAAAAGAGAAATCAACGAGACTGACACTGAAAAATGCAACCAAGGCACTGAGCACATGCATCAAACAGCATACTTCAAAGCAATGTTTTTTACCTTCCTTTCTTAAAATGATGCCTGTGATCATCAATGTATCCGAACTCAACCAACGATGATGTTTATTTGTTTGTATGCAAATTAAATGTTCAAAATTTGAAATTGAGACAGTTACTGATGAGAATGCTGAGTTCGAAAAAGTAACCTGCAACCGCAATGCTTCTGAACGACTTCGAATCTGCCTTCTTGCAAGATGAGCACTACCAAAGTCCATTAAAATAGCTAAAGGTGGCTGGCTTTTCCGGTGTGTCAGAAGGATATTACCAGGCTTGACATCATTATGAGCATAAGGAGGGTCAAACTTGTGCATATGCTCAAGCCCTGCACAAAGCTGCATAACAAAATCTCCTGTAAATTCATCAACAAAATAATTTCAAAACCAAAATATTTGAAATTATAGAAACTTCGTGTATACTTTTGATCTCAATCAAAACTATTTCTTTCGTCATTACTTCAATAGCAAAAGAGTTTCATATTACCTGACGAAATATTTGAAGCACATCTCTTGTAGAAAAGAACTCTTTTTTGGCTGCCATTGACTTGGAGTTGTCCAATAATGTTCCATCTAAATGTGCCGGGAACAACAAATAAGCTTCATGCTTCCAGGACTGATCTTGTGATGCCTTACCAGTTAATAATATTACAATGTTAAATTTAATGTTACCAAACTAATAAATACTATCCCATTCAGCATAATCACCAAATTTAGTATTGCGTTCGAAGGAGGAATTACCTTAACAGAAATGATGGCATGATCAAGAAGAGGAAGCAAATTGGGATGGCTGAACTGAGAGGAAACATGGATTTCTTCCCTCACCATCTCCAATTGCTCAATGTTCTGTATGAGGACTTTCTTCATCGCATATGTTCCATCTCCTGTAAAAAAAAGAGTAAAATTCGACGTCTTCTACATATTACTCAGTACCAGTATTTAAAGCCAAAAGTTCAGAACAAGATGTTTGTTTGAATCCCATGAAACAACCTTTATGTTTCTCCACTTTACATCATAGGATCACAGTAGACGTGACTAAATCAATTCACTATATACACTGGATCTTCAAAGACGCAACCTTCCTTGAACCCACGGACTAATTATACAGAACATACAACGAAATAGATACATTCTGAAAAAATTGAAGCAGAAAATGTGACCCTTGAAACTGATAAATACTTTATCGGATCGCAACTTAAAGTTGAAAAGATAACTTTTGAAACTACTTAATCACATTAAAAGATCATCAAAAATTCAAGAAAACCCCACAACGTCGGAAACAAAAGGAGTACCTGAGACATGCGCAGAGTCCTTGATCTTTTGGGAAATTCCAGAGTTAGGGTTGGAGGGATCAGAAAGAAGCTCCTTTACAAGGTATACGAAAGCAAATCCACCCTCCCCCAACTGTCTGATAATCTTGAAACGGTTTTCGTTGATCCATACATCGCCGGACCCATTGACGGAGTCGTAAAGGGCGTTCAATCCGGAAAACGAGCAACCCATCAATCCCAATCAAACGTCTTCTTCCTCAAACTAGAATCAGTCCCAAAGAACAAGCGCAAAAGAAAAATGCCGTTGACGTTAGCCACAAGTCGACTGTCGTTATAGGAGTGAATTGCAGATCCTTTTCTCAAGTCTTAACATAATTGTCACCCCTCATAGGACTGCATTAGTCCGTACTATTCATATTCTCTTTTATTTACCAAATTTTATTTATAATATACTAATAAACTAGCGATAAATTTAACCGGTTTTGTTAATTTTAGTTTTTAAAGTTATAATAATAATAATTTTGATTCCTAAAGTGGTAAAACAAATCTCATATTTTCTATATTTTAGCAAAATCGATCCTTAAAATTTAATTTGAATCACATAATCCGTACTAAATCTCATCGTACAAAAACATCAATCAAATGAAAAATAATTAATCGTTAAAATCAGCTATGATCTCATAACTATCACTTTGAGCTACGACTTCATTCGTGAAAAAACAATTATACAACAATCATGTTTAGTAATATACCTGAAATTCGAAGTTTTTCGAAATTTTCTATGGCTGTTGTTGAGGTTGAAAGATGGGAAGATCTTGCTGTCGTGGACTCCCAACAGGCAAATCTCCAAAAGCTTCAATTCCAATATACTGCTGAACTACAAGCACTGAGTACCTCGCTGACACATCTGAAGCTGCTAGCAAATCACCAATTGGTCCCAATTCAGGACACTCGCTCCAGTCAGTTAATCCTGCTGTTACTGCTGTTTCTTCTTCATGCCCACGTCCCACAATAAACAGATCATGAACCCCATCAATTGATCTTATCGAAGCAACTGTTTCTTCTCCATGATTCACTACTTGTTCACTATAAACAATTGATGCTTCCATCATTGTTCTTGCTCTAAACTCACTTATATAGTTCTCATCAAGCTCCTTTTCTCTATCAATATTATCTGTAGCCACATTCAGTATATCATTCCCTTGTTCTGGCTTACGTTCTTCTTTTTGTGTACTCGAGATGCTTGTTTCTGTGTTTCCACAGAGAAATCGCATTACCGTGAGGTTCACATTTGGATGTTCAGACATTCTCCATCCACAAGCTAATGCTTCTCGATCATCAGGTCCACCGAAGAAGAGAACCGCGATTTGATGAGATATTTCATTTGTTCCGGTTGATCTCATTCCTCCGGTAAATCCACGATCGACTAGAATACCAACTGAACAAGGAGCATAAGCTAATATATTCTGGTTCATTAATCTAAAAGCTGGATTCATTGATTCCATTCCTCCATCAACAGTTTGTTGTTTATGGAATGGAATTACGATAAAAGCTTTACGATGATCCTCCGCCACATTACAAACATCTTCATGAATAGTCGAATACGGAGATACAGCAGTTAAAGGATTCACAGAGATAAAGCTTACATGATGCTGAAAATTTTCAAACGCATTGATGATATGATCCGACTGAGTTTGTGCTCGTTGTGAGCCTGCGTTACTGTTATGACCGATTAGCATTGCGGATGTACGGCCTGTAAGCTCAACAAGATGAAGAACAGATACAAATATCGGAGATTTCTTGTTCGGATGCAATGCTTCTAATAAGTTAATGATCGTGGGAACATTCCTCGGGACATGAATACAAACAAGAACACGAAATTCGCCTTCTTGTTTAGCTCTTTGCATTGTTCTTCTCTTATATGGAGCATAGCCTTTACCAGGCTTATAAACTGAAGTAACAACTGGTGTGATTATTGAAGTCATTACAATAACTGCAATCACCATTATTGTGAAGGATCTATCATCTAAAACCTGATAAAAAAACAACAAGATCAGATTAAATAATCAAAAGGGTGATAATTTGTGTTCATTTTATACCTTCTCATCTCTTCCAATATTCAGAACAATCATTTCAACAAGCCCTTTTGTGTTCATAAGCAAACCAAGTGTTAAACCTTCATAAAAAGGCATTTTGTAGTAGAGAGAAACAAGCATTGTTCCTGCAATTTTTCCAATACTTGCAAGAATGATCACAAAAACTAAACTAATCCATATCCAAGCTTCGGTTACGGAGAAAATATCGGTTTTAAGACCAATCATTGCGAAAAATAGAGGCATCATTAGTCCTGATATGAAATCTTCAAGCCTTTCAATGATTGTTACACTGAGTGTACCGTGTGGAATAATAAGTCCGAGCATGAAAGAACCGAAAACCGAATTCATACCGATTGCATCAGCGATAAAACCCGAAACCATAACTCCAGTTAAAATTATACTTAAGTATACCTCATTAACAGGCTCCCCTTCAGGAGTACTTCTAATGATCCACATAATCAATGGTTTTATAACAAAAATGTAAAACAAAACAAAAAGAATAGCTGCAAGAATAACCCAAAAGGAAACTGATGTTTTTTCATCATTCTCAGCTAAGGCAATTGCAACAGCAAGTAGAATCCAAGCACAACAATCGTTCACAAGAGCAGTTGATAATGAAACTCTTCCAATTTCAGTGTTGATGAGTTTTAAATCGGCTAAAACACGAGTTAGAACTGGAAATGCTGTTACTGATAAAACTACTGCTAAGAAAAGTATAAAGGTGCCAAGCTTTAAAGATTCTACTCTTGTATGGATCATAAAACCAAATGAAATTCCAACAATAAAAGGCAAAACCATGCCTGAAATTGCTATAGTTACTGCCTTTTTACTTGTTCGTTTTATCACTGTTCCATCCATTTCTAATGCTACAAGAAATAGATGATAAACAAGTCCCAAATTTGCTATTGTATTAAGAATCATCACACTTCTCAAAGGAAATACCATGTCTGAGAACTCAACGCTCCTTCCCAGAACTGATGGCCCTAGAATTATTCCTCCCTGTAATCATTAAGATGTTATTTTTTCTTACAAAGAATGTAATGAAATAGCGGTTTCACTTACAAGGATTTCAGGAACAACACGAGGCTGACGGAGGGGTTTCATGACGTAAATAAGAACACGAGTTATGAATATAATGAGAATCAATTGTAAAAGTAAAAGTGGCAACGCAAAATCCAATGGGTTGTCTCCTTGAAATATCCCTCTCGTAGATATATATCTGGGCGCATAGCATATAATCCTTTGCTGCGATCTGTTATATGGAATCACTGTAAGATTCGACATTTTTTGTTTTGTTTCTTTGATTCTTGATGCTATGCGGGTTCTCAAGATATGAAACTGAAAAGAAAAATCCGTTCTTCCATGATGAAAAGAATTACGCGAAAGAACATTGACTCGGTAACTTCATAGTTGAATGGAAGCCCGTTGAAAAGGGTGTTTCTTTCATTTTCATATATATCCGCCATTAAAAATGAAGCAAAAGCTCAGCTCACAATATATGGGCGTATACTAAAAAAAGAAAACAAAGACAATTGTACAAAAATGATGTCTTTCTAGGAATGAGTTAATATAGCGGCAAAGCATGAGTGAATTTTTTAGATAGCATTTGAACTTGTTAAAATGTAAAAAATAGTATGAATTTTCGATTGATTTTGTTTTTGTCATTGATTAAATTTGTTTTACAAACATAGCACTGATTTGCAGTCTGTCACTGACAGTTTTATTAGTAGCTCGGTTTCTATAATTATAGAAACCGAGCCACCATTTTTTTTATATCGAAAAAGTATTAAAAACAACAATTAAAAATAAAAAAAATGGTAGCTCGGTTTCTATAATTATAGAAATCGAGCTACTAATAAAGCTGTCCGTTAGGCTACCTGTAACCTTGTCCGCGCCCAAAACCATTTCCGCCGTATAAATATCTCTACACATCATCATTCTCTCACATCTACATCATTTTTTCTTTATACTTCTAAAAATTCTCACTCATGCACATCATTATTTATTTCTCTTTCATCTACATCATATTCTCTCTCCAAATTTCATTTTATCTTTCTATCTCATCAACTTTATTATTATATTACCTTATTTATCATTAAATATTACATTTCAATTTTAATATTTTAAAATCAATTTAAAATCAATATTTTAATAAATTTTATATTACATTTTATAGAATTGAATATTATATTATATTATCATTAAAATAAACTAACTAAAAACATATTTAAAAAGATTACAAATACACCTAAAATTGATCAAGAAAATTTATTCCATACATGTTCAATAAGATCATTTTTTAATTGATGACAAGTTCTCCGATCACGAGCATCGATTATATGACGAAGATAAGCATGAAAACTTGGATCAATTCCTCTTTGAATCAGTTCCGGTTCAGAAGAGTCTTCCGGTTGATCATAATCTCCAAGTGCATTGTAAGTTGCGGTGTAGTCGTCTCTCTCATCTTCGATAATCATATTATATAATATAATACATGAATACATTATATTTCCAAGAGTTGCTCGATCCCAAAGACGTGAAGGTCGGGTGAGAATCCCCCATCGAGCTTGCAATATCTCAAATGCTCTTTCTACATCTTTTCTTGCTCATTTTTGGTGAATAACAAATAATTTATCTTGTGGAGTTTGTGGCAGCGTAATAGATTTAACAAAAAGATGCCAATTTGGATATATATAATCACCTAGATAATAACACATATTGTATCAATGTCCATTCACTGTGAATTCAACTTGAGGGGCTGTTCCATTTTATAGTTCATGTAGTAATGGTGATCTGCAAAGAACATTCAAATCATTATTAGAATCCGCCATACCGAAAAAAGCATACCAAATCGATGTATACCATAGAGGCAACAGCTTCAAGCATCAATGTCGGAACACGTTTGTCTCCACGAACGAATTGACCTCTCCATGCCACGGGACAATTTCTCCATTCCCAATGCATACAATATACGCTTCCCAACATTCCAGGGAAACCACGATATTCCGCCAAGTGAAGCAGCCGTTGAATATTTTCAGGAGTCGGACGTCGTAGATATTCATCCCCAAATACTCCTCGGACCGCTCTTACAAAATGTCGCAAGCAGTCTAATGTGGTTTTCTCTCCCAATCGAACATATTCATCTACTTGATCAGCGGCACAACCGTATGCTAAACATCGTATAGCCGCAGTGCATTTCTGATGAACCGTGAAGGACGTACGTCCAGTGGAATCTATTCTTCTTTGGAAAAAAGGATCATATTCAGCGAGTGCGGTCATAATTCGCTCGAATAGTGGACGGCGCATACGGAATCGACGGAGAAATTGGTCTTCAGAATACACCGGGTATTGACAGAAGTAATCTGCCATCAGTTTTGTGCTTCCCCACTCACGTCCCCTTTCGATGTGGCGTCGAGAATGTTTCTTTTTTTGCATCGGACGGGGTGATTCTTCGGAATCATCTGAACTACTCGAAGATGAAGATTTCATGTACGCATGTAGTTTGTACAATTGCGGGATTTCGGAGATGAATGAATCTGTCAAACGAGATTGATCGTTGTTAGTAGAATTCATCTTCAATTGTTATGTTATGCAAACATTTCAACAAAGTTATTTATAGAGCAAAGATGTCGCGTCTCGAGATGTTGTAGAAAGTCGTGCAATGACTAATCAAATCGATCCAAAAAACGATACACATAGAAAGTCGAGCAATGACTAGTCACATCTCGGCAGGGGTGTCGGAGATTCGAATTTCGATTTGACAAAACATAGTGCGAAAATCGAAGGCCCTTGAAACACGCAATTGTGTTTAGTCACATCCCGGCACGGGTGTCGGAGATTCGAATTTTGATTTGACTAGATATAGTGTCTCAACTATATAAACAACTCTTATTCATCATTCTCATACTTAACTTCAACAATATGTCTCGTAGATCAAATGTTGAATCGCATGGATTTTCATCTCAAGATAGTCTAGATAACTTACACAGTGGCAACCCTGTCGCTAACACCGAGAAGAGTAGGAACACAAGGTGGACAATGCAGGAGGAGCAACTTGTGGTTGTTGGATGGCTCCACATATCTAAAGATCCTATTATTGGTGACTCACAGAAAAGTAGTTCTTTTTGGGGACGAATAGCCGACTTCTACACAACACATGGAGGTCCAAGTTGCAAAACTCGTGACAAAGAAGCCATTCGGAAGAAATGGGGCCAAATCACCAAAGTCGTCTCCAAATTTTGTGGAGTTTACAATGGTATATCTACCCGACAGCCAAGTGGATATACCGAACATGACTATTTCAAGGAGGCACTTGTTGCTTTTCGAACAAAGGAAGGAAAAGATTTCGCTTACGAACATATTTGGCGAATCTTGAGAAATGAGCCGAAATGACAACAAGAACAAGGAAGCAACTGTCACCGCTCCAGTGAAAACTTTGACATACCTCCATCGGATCCGGCACCGGAAATCCGACCTATTGGAAGAGATGCTGCTAAAAGGACACAAAAACAGAAAGAACATAGGACGAGTGAGAGTTCTTCATCTAGAGCAGAACGAAGGACGGAGAAAGATTGAAAGATTGATGAGAGCAACAAACGTTTCGACGAATTCAACAAGCTATATGAGCTAGACATAAGTGTAAGACTAATGAATACCGATCATGATAAGTTGAATCATGCACAGATGCTATTATTCGAGGATACTCTTCACAAGTTCATCGCACGTAGTTCGATTAATAGCAGTGGCGGATCTCAAAATTCTGCTAGTAACCCGAGAATTAGCGGACATGGTAACGATTCAGATAATTTCGATATTAATCCTTAGTTATGAATTTGTATCGGTGTGTTTTATTTGTTTCGATGTATTTCGTTTTTTAGTTCGTATTTCGTTTTTATTATTTTATATTTTAAAATTATTAAATTTAAAATAAATTATATATTTAAATTATTAAACTAAATTAATAATCTAAATATACATAACATTTATAAACAATTATATATTATAAATAATATATAAACAATTATTCATTAAAAAAAATTTAAAATTTTTTTTTTAAATATTCATTTCCGCGGACAGGGGGCGCCCAAGCCCCTGTCCGCGGAACGTATAATGATAGAAGAGCATTGGCGCCCAAAGCGGCGGAAATGGCTGTATTTCCATACGGCAATTTCCACTGTTACAGAAAGTCTTACATAATACAAATCAGTGCTATGTTTGTAAAACAAATTTAATTAATGACAAAAACAAAATCAATCGAAAATTCATGCTACTTTTTAACAACATAACAAGTTACAATGTTATGTAACACAAAAAACTCGGCAAAGTAGCATTTTTCATACATAAACAGACTCAGTATTCTTCTGATTCAAGAGTTATTACCTATATTTTAAAAATATCTTATTTTTTAAACCATACTTCGAATCCATAAACCGTAAATACTTTAAAAATATTTTAATTATATCATATTTTTCTAATTGTGTACATTTTACATAATCCAATATTAAAAATGTTAAATATAATATATGTTTATATATTTTAATCAGAAATCACTAATCTAACATCAATTATAATTGAATTTGTAAAAAGTTAAGGAATCTCGCACATGGCACTCTACATTCTGCAAAATAGTTAAATTGTGAACATAATATACAAATAAAGTGATAATGTAATGGTGTATAACTTTTAAATAGAATGAGTAGTATATTAATGTTCCAATACATGTTCAGGGTTAGTTGATAATTATAAAAAAGAAAATTACAACGGCGCCCCGGTTTTTTTGGGTTTGTCGTTAAAGCTCGTGATCCGACCCTATGATACCAGAAGTTTTCAGACAAAATATCGATATCATCTAGTATTTCATGTATTGACCGGTATTCGAAAGTATAATCAGGTATCATTCTATATTTCAAAATAAATGTTCCAATTCACTACATATTTCATGTGTTGTCTGATATAATATTTTCACATCACAATTTAATTTATTTTAGCAAATTATTATGATTTTTATTAAAAAAATTTAATTTTTTTACAACGTGAATGTATTGAATTCAAACTCGTGAGAGTCAATACGATATTAATATATTAGATTTAAATTAATTTATATATATGTAATATTTAAATTATTTGATATATTTTTATTAAAATATATATAAATGTAGTCTATCTAAGAAATAAAATAAGAACTTAGACTATTGAACAAATTCTTCACGTTACCAAATAATTTTTTAAAAATATGTTATGAAAAATTGCCCTACCTAAGGGTTTTAAACCACAGTTTGAACTAAAACACTTACTTAAATCCAGTAACCAAACTTATGTTACCCCCACTTGCATTTAGTCAGTCGCAAGAACATTGGATATCAAAAACCATAAGTTTTTGTAACGAAGATCACATAGAATCGCAAACACAACAAACATACGCAAAAAGTTATAGTTATAAAGTAGAAGATCAATAGTCACGACTAATTAAACATACAACAATACCAATAATACAACAAGAATTAATTTACATGATGTGTGTGGACTGTGGATAGTCCAAATTGAGGCATGTTGCGAATTTACTAGAAAAATGAGACAAGTGACATTTGAAGGAAAAAGTGATTGTCGTGATTGTAAAAGGGAATCCAATGTGTCTCATCGACAGCCTATTCTCCATTTGCTTTCACAATAAAAGCCATTGTTTTTTCTCATTGGCGCATTCTCACATGCTTCTATAATTGCTTCTCTGCAATAAATTTGACTACTCGTATTTAATTCAATATAATGAAATGCATGCTTCATAGAAAAATTATGTTAATCAATATTCAATGGTGAGATTACACTCTATTAATCATGAAAATTTATATGCGATCAAATAATTGGTAGATGGTATATACGGTCACTAGTTTATCTGATTTGGTAAATTAGGTTATCACGTTTTCTTATTTTTGGTAAATCTAATCTTCCTAGTTCGATAATGACAAAATTAGTCCTAAAAGTTTAAAACATTTGACAAAATCTTGGTAGTTTAGTGTGTGACATAAACTTCGGTAATAATATTAGTTCTAAAAGTTTGAAACTTCGGTAATTGAAGTCTTCATGTTAAGATTGGAATGCAATCTTGTTCCCAATTTATATTTAACAGTATCAGTAGTCCCTCAAATTTCAAAATGGTGCAATTATAGTTGTTACACACTATTTAGGTCAATTTGGTCCCCAATTATGTATGTTTTGCGGTTTTGGTTCTTGTATGTTATATAATACAAACTTCAGTTAACGAAGCTTCAACTAGAAGCACATAAAATTACTAAAATCGCATATAACAAAAACGGTGAATCTAATATTTTATGTTTGCCATGTTCCCAGAAATTCAACAATATTAGAGGTATTCATTATTCGATAGAAACCAAATACTAATTTTTTTTATCAAACCAATACCGATTTTGAAAATAGGTTCGGTATTTAATTTTTAAATTTTGGTGTTCGGTAAGAAAATTCGGCATTTGAGAATTTACCGAATATTGAATTTAACTTTTATTTAATTATAAAATATCAATTTTGTATTTAGTTATATAATTAAATATATCATTATTGTTAAATTTTAATTTAATTTAATTTTTGAAAATTCGGTATTTTGGTATATACTGAAACCAAAATGAAAAAATTCGTTAATTCGAAGCAAACCGATAAAATTCGGTTCTGTAATTGATAGCTAAAATTTTTAAATTTTTTCGGTTTTCGGTATTTGAAATTCGCCATAAAATATAACATAATTGACATTTCAATGTGTCTTAGAAAGAAATGGAGACAAGTTTTGACAAATTTAGAAAATTAGAGAACTACAATTGCCATTATATGTAAAGTTTGTGAATAAGTTATGCCTAATTGAAACTTTGAGATTATTATTGTAATTTGAGGATCAAATTTGCCCGATTTCGATAACCTTGGTGATCAATTTTGTTATAATAATCAAACTACCGAACTATAGATGCTATATGAAAGTTGGGGAAGTAGAGGACTACACATCATTTTCTCTATATAAATAAGAGAAGCTATAAGAGATTTGGAATCATGTCAAATTACATGTTCTTCTTTGATCTTATAAGGGATAATTTGATATTCAATCATATGAAACCCTCGTTTCGTGTCTCATATGTTTTTTCTCTCAATATTAGAGTTTANTAGTTTTTTTATAAGTTAAAATAATTATAATTATTGATAAAATATATTTTAATCATTATCAAATTATAAGCAAAAGTTATAATATATAATTTATCATCAAACTAAAAAACTAAAAACTTGTTAAAATTTAAAATCAATAAAACAATTAAAAATCGATAAAAGTTATATAACTCAGTAAATTTCTAACATATTTAATCAAATTTTCTTATTTTTTGTTTGAATTTTTTAAATTTTGCCTTCTAACTTAACTTGATTCGAAAATCAAAAGAGAATCACGAATCCTAGATAATTCAATTCGTAAATTTCTGTAAAAATAAAGAATTATAGTAACATAGACTAAAATACTTACATACTTAAATCCAGTAACCAGACGTAATCTTACCAAGACACTACACTTGCAATTAGTCACAAGAACCATAAGTTTTTGTAATGAAGATCACAAAGAATCGCAAACACAACAAACATACACAAAGAGTTATAGTTATGAAGTAGAAGATCAATAGTCACAACTAATTACACATTTTCTATAATCTCATCTATAAGCTCACTAATCGAACAGACAACAATATGAATAATACAACAAGAATTATTTACATGATGTATGTGGATAGTCCAAATTTAGGCATGTTGCGAATTAACTAGAAAAATGAGACAAGTGACATTTGAAGGAAAAAGTGATTGTCGTGATTGTAAAGGGGAATCCAATGTGTCTCATCGACAGCCTATTCTCCATTTGCTTTCATAATAAAAGCCATTGTTTTTTCTCATTGGCGCATTCTCACATGCTTCTCTGCAATAAATTTGACTACTCGTATTTAATTCAATGTAATGAAATGCTTGCTTTATACAAAAATTATGTTGATCAATATTCAATGGTGAGATTGCACTCTATTAATCATGTAAATTTATATGCGATCAAATAATTGGTAGATGGTATATACGGTCAGTAGTTTATCTGATTTGGTAAATTAGGTTATCACGTTTTCTTATTTTTTGGTAAATCTAATCTTCCTAGTTCAATAATGACAAAATTAGTCCTAAAAGTTTAAAACATTTGACAAAATCTTAGTAGTTTAGTGTGTGACATAAACTTCGGTAATAATATTAGTTCTAAAAGTTTGAAACTTCGGTAATTGAAGTCTTCATGTTAAGGTTGGAATGCAATCTTGTTCCCAATTTATATTTAACAGTATTAGTAGTCCCTCAAATTTCAAAATGATGCAATTATAGTCGTTACACACTATTTAGGGCAATTTGGTCCCCAATTATGTATGTTTTGCGGTTTTGGTTCTTGTATGTTATATAATACAAATTTCAGTTAACGAAGCTTCAACTAGAAGCACATAAAATTACTAAAATCGCATATAACAAAAACGTCGAATCTAATATTTTATGTTTGCCATGTTCCCAGAAATTCAACAATATTAGAGGTGTTCATTATTTGATAGAAACCGAATACTAAATTTTTTTACCAAACCAATACCGATTTTGAAAATAGGTTCGGTATTCAATTTTTAAATCTTGGTGCTCGGTAAGAAAATTCGGCATTTGGGAATTTACCGAATATAGAATTCAACTTTTATTTAATTATAAAATATTTATTTTGTATTTAATTATATAATTAAATATATCATTATTGTTAAATTTTAATTTAATTTAATTTTTGAAAATTTAGTATTTTGGTATATATTGAAACCAAACTGAACAAATTCGTTAATTCGAAGCAAACAGATAAAATTCGGTTTGGTAATTGATAGCTAAATTTTTTAAATTTTTTCGGTTTTCAGTATTCGGTATTTGAAATTCGCTATAAAATATAACATAATTGACATTTCAATGTGTCTTAGAAAAAAATGGAGACAAATTTTGACAAATTTAGAAAATTAGAGAACTACAATTGCCATTATATGTAAAGTTTGTGAACAAGCTATGCCTAATTGAAACTTTGAGACTATTATTGTAATTTGAGGATCAAATTTGCCCGATTTCGATAACCTTGGTGATCAATTTTGTTATAATAATCAAACTACCGAACTATAGATGCTATATGAAAGTTTGGGAAGTAGAGGACTACACATCATTTTCTCTATATAAATAAGAGAAGCTATAAGAGATTTGGAATCATGTCAAATTACATGTTCTTCTTTGATCTTATAAGGGATAATTTGATATTCAATCATATGAAACCCTTGTTTTGTGTCTCATATGTTTTTTCTCTCAATATTAGAGTTTATTATGCAGTTAATGTTAGATAAGTAACATTAATCTTATCTAATGATTTGATAAGTTATTCTTCTATAATTAAAAATATGACTATTGGATAAATAGTCATGTCTATTAATTCAATAAATATTACTTTTTACCTTCGTTTTTTATGCACTAATATTTCATTGAAAAACTTATTTAATCTTAAGATTATAAAGAAAATGTTAAATAATCTATAAGTAAAGTGTAATTTCTAGACGCCTCAAATTTTATTATTTTTTCAACAACCTTACTACAAAAATAAATTCAATATTACATTGTTATTATACATGTAACATAATTTATATTGGTTTAAATAGACCAAGTTGTTGATAAAATTACAGCTCCTCAGTTATATATCGATACCTCAAGTCACAGAACTACTAAGTTTTTGCAGATCTAAAAACACCTATCATGGCTTCAAAAGCATTCACTGCTCTTCTTCTTCTCATCAACATCCTTTTCTTCACCGGCGTCTCTTCATCCCACGTTCCATGCGCTCCGCCGCCGAAGCCATACAAGACGGGAAAGTGCCCAATAGACACACTGAAGCTTGGTGTCTGCGCAAATCTGCTAAATGACTTGTTGAACTTGGTTGTGGGTACTCCTAAAACCCAGTGCTGCTCGCTGATAGAAAACCTTGTCGATTTGGATGCTGCGGTTTGTCTTTGCACTGCCATTAAGGCTGATTTGCTTGGAATTCATCTGAATATTCCTGTTTCTCTTAGCCTTCTGTTGAACTACTGTGGGAAGAAGGTCCCTTCTGGTTACCAGTGCGGGTGACTGAATTAATTGCTTCTTTGTGTGTTTAGTTTTATGAAGTTAATTGTGATTGTGTTATGGATGTATTTGTATGTGTTGTGTTCTTGAACACGTATGTTTCTAGTTATTATCATTAATATCAATGATCGTTGAATTTTTATCAAATTTATTGAGTATAATGAGATGTAAATGAACCAAAATGAATTTGAATATTTCATTCAAAATTTCACTTCGATTCGAAATGAACTAGTTTGGTTTTGAGGTTCGATTCGAGTTGGAAAACTAAAAAATATGATTAAGTTAAGTTTAATTGATATTTGTGTTGAATTATAGGGTTCGAATCATGGTTATAAAACAGTCAAACTTATAGATCATAAAATATATTTTGATAAAAAAGAAAAAAAATTAAAAACCTCATTGTTAGTATTTCATTTGTAAAATATATTGAATAGTCAATCTACTTCTTTATAACAAACAGGAATATCTATGATTTTGCGATATTCAATTCCAATCACACTTCTTTAAGAAATGTATAGATGTACATATTATATTTTATATTTTATATTTTTCAATAATTTAAATAATATGAATTCTTATTCTTTATATTATTCAATCATATAATATTTATATTGGAGGTAAATGAATTCTTATTCTTTTTCAAAATTGACGGAAATAAATTGTTAAATATTTTCAATATTGATTTATTAATGTAAATATCATAAACAAAAATTTGAAAATGTATATTTTTACAGTAATTTTAAAATGATTATATTCAAATATACGAAGATATTAAATATATATGACATTTATAGAAATTTTTTAAAACAAATTAAATACATTACAGTTCATAATTAATTACCGACAATCCGCCTTCGATCATTGTCATTTCCGACAAGTTACCGGCTGGCTACCCATTGTGCGCTTTAATGCATGATTTTCTATATTATTCGTCATTATTTCTCAATTCCATAAAATATTTGTAATGATTATTAAAAAGAAAGAAAAAGTGCATAGGTGAAATTCAATGAGCACTTGCGGATGCCAATTGCCAATGAGACGAGGAACTTATTCGTGCCGTAATTAAAGATTGATCCCCATTGGTCCAGCTACAACAATTGGATGTAATTCTGGCATCTGATCCGTATGTGGGTTTTTTTATTTCCATTTTTTACATTTTTGTGGATGATGTTCTGGGATGTTTACGTGATCTAAGGTTAAGGTGCCTGAAACGACTGGATATTTTTTTTTCTTGAATTGTTGTGAAAACAGAACGGATTTAGATATGTCTGAAGGAGAATCAAAGGGTTTGGTTGATTGGGAGAATGATCCGTCTGTTCGTCAAGTTGTGGCAAATGGCGTTCGGATAAAAACAGACGAAGTTGAAGCGAAACTCAATGAGGGAAATATCCAAGAGGCTGAGTCTGCATTGCGGGATGGGCTATCACTCAATTTTGAGGTTGGATATGCACATTCCATTGCTTTCTTTCGCTTTCCATGTTTTTGCTGCTCAAATGCTTAGGTTTGCAGTAGAATTGGTGAATATGGTAAAATTATTGGTTTTAATAGAAAGCTTGCAATCTGAATATGGTGAAATGTTTGGGGCTGCAGCTTTATTCTTTTTTCATATTATACTGAAGGTAAGTTTAAATTAAATGATAACTTATCAAACTATTTTCAGGAAGCAAGAGCCCTTCTTGGGAAGATAGAATATCAGCGAGGAAATTTTGAATCTGCTCTCCGTGTATTTGATGGTATTGATCTTCAAGCCGCTATACAACGAATGCAACAATCCCAATCTGATAAGCAGTCTTCCAAAAGGGGCCGCTCTCGCAGTGATTCATTGCCTTCTGCTTCTCCAAATTCTACTAACCTTGTCCTTGAGGCCATATATTTGAAAGCCAAGTCACTGCAGAAGCTTGGAAAATTTACTGGTAACCTTCAATTTTAAGACTTCTCTGGTTTTGAGAATACATAGTGAACATTATTTTTACTGCACGATCTTATGATTTGATAACATTATCCTGCTTAATGTTTCAGAAGCTGCTCTTGTTTGTAAAAATGTGCTTGATGCAGTAGAAAATATATTTTCTGATGGCTTGTCTGATCCAATGGTTGAAAATAAGCTTCAAGAAACTGTCAGTCGTGCTGTTGAACTTCTTCCGGAGTTATGGAAGCAAGCTATGTCATACTCTGAAGCAATAGCAGCTTATCGACGAGGTCTACTTATTCAATGGAATCTTGATAACGAATGCTGTGCAAGAATCCAGAAAAACTTTGCAATTTTTTTGTTGCATAGTGGGGTTGAAGCTGGTCCACCAAGTTTAGCTTCACAAATTGATGGCTCTTATGTTCCTAGGAATAATCTCGAAGAGGCAATATTACTTCTCATGATTCTCATGAGAAAATCTTACCTTGGTAAGATCAAGTGGGATAAATCAGTACTCGAGCACCTTTCGTTTGCTTTGTCTATATGCGGCCAAACTGCAGTTTTGGCAAAGCAACTTGAAGAGGTCATGCCGGGAGAGCTGAGTCGTATTGAACGATGGAAAATCATGGCAATATCCTTCGCTGGATGTGAACGTAATAGTTCTGCATTAGATTTGTTCAGAAAGACTCTTAACCAGAATGAGGAACCAAATGATATTATGTCACTGCTGCTTGCTGCCAAAATATGCAGTGAGAATGTTTATCTTGCTGCCGAGGGAGTCGAATATGCTCAAAGAGCGATTTCTAATGCAGAAGGCACAAATTTACATTTGAAAGGTGTTTGTTTCCGGATATTGGGACTTTGCTTAGGAAAGCAATCAAAGATTTCATCTTCAGACTTTGAGAGGTCTCATCTTCAATCAGAGGCTTTGAAATCATTAGACAGTGCAGTAGCTTTGGAGGCTAAGAATTCAGATCTTATATTTGAGTTAAGTATTCAACATGCCGAGAACCGGAATCTTGATGCTGCTTTACGATATGCTAAGCAGTACTTAGATTCAACTAAAGGGTCTATTATAACTGGCTGGAGATTGCTTGCTTTAGTTCTATCAGCACAGAAACGGTATTCAGAGGCTGAAGTTGTTATTGATGCTGCTTTAGATGAAACATCGAGATGGGATCAAGTTTCGCTTCTCAGAACGAAGGCCAAGCTTAAATGCTCACAGTCATTGCACAGAGATGCCATTGAGACTTATCGTTACCTTCTTGCATTGGTACAAGCACAAAGAAAATCTTATGGTCCTCTTGGAAGTTTGCCACAGGTTCTTTATACTCAATTTTTTTAGATGCATTTGTGTCATAAGACGTAAACTAGTTATCTTGCACTTCGTAGGGCGATGATGAAGATGTCAATGAATATGAAGTTTGGCATGGACTTGCAAGATTATACTCTAGCCTTTCGCAATGGAAGGATGCTGAGATATGCTTGGGAAAAGCAAGAGAACTGAAACAGCATTCAGCAGAAATCTTGCACACTCAAGGTAAGAACGCCAACCCGTGTTCGTATTGTTGAAATATTGTCCCATCTCGATTATGGAAACAAAAATCTTCTAGTTTATAAGGGAAATGATATTATAAGTAATCGGTTGGACCTAACTTAATCAATGTGATTCATTTTTTTTATGAATTGGACTACACCAACACTCTCCCGACTTATTGAATCATGAATTTATATATGGTATCGAAGCTGCATGGTGGGTTTTGGGCTGGTCTGTATCGGTTTAGACAAAAAAAACTTTGGTAGAAAAGCAAATCAGATCATAGGCGACAAAAATAGATCGACCTATAATTCGAGCACTACCGAACATATTGAGTTAAGTCTGAACCAGACCAAAACTAGTTCGATTTGAGGGGAAGTGTTGAAATATTGATATCCTAAGTAATTTGATGAGCCTAACATTTTCAATGTGATTTACTTTTCTTATGAATTGGATTAGACCGACATTCTTTCAATCCATTTAATCATGAATTTCTATATGTATCAGCTTTGTAGCTATCTCGAAAGATGGTTTATATTGTGAAACATAGATGATCCGTTTGAAACACCCCTAAAGAGCTACTTATATCGAATGTTATGTTTTTTGCATCAGGGGCTATGCTTGAAAAGCAAGGTGAGACTAGTAATGCGTTGGCAGCTTATATGAATGGGCTTCTATTGGAACCGAGGTATGTACCTTGTAAGATATTGCTCGGTGGGTTGTTGACGAAGATGGGTTCAAAAATGCTGCATGTGGCTAGAACATTATTGTCGGATGCACTGCGGATTGAACCGACGAACCATATGGCGTGGTTCTATTTAGGATGTATTCATAAGGAAGATGGAAGATTAAGTGATGCAGTAGACTGTTTTCAGGCTGCTTCATTGCTTCAAGAATCTGAGCCAATTGAGAGTTTCAGTAGCATATATTGACTGTCTTGTGTTATTCATTCATTTCTTACATGGCATATTCATTATATTGACTGCTTAATTCTTTCATTCTTCTAAAAGTGAAAATTGTTGCCGTCGAAACGAGGACCATTGTTTGCGTTATCTCATTGCATCGTTGGTTGTTGATACTCCAAGAATACCTAGAGCTCCGATACCAATTCTGTAGGAAGTGTTCTTTGTATTTGATAGTCAAGACGTAGATTTATTTTTTGTTAGAAGCATTCAATTATGAAGAATCCGATAAGTGAAATTTTCGGTATACCAGAAATTTAAAAAAGTGAGTTTTGATTTGTATTTAAACAAATTAGATGAGATTTAATTTGTTTGATTTAAAAAAAAAGATAATATTGTTATTGTTAATCACACTATACAATCCGTACTCAAATTTTCAGATGAGAAGATAAGCTATTGGCATAGCTGCTCAACGGCAGTGACAATCTGTGGAGGCTGAACGACGCTCCACTCTTCAAGTACCCCGGCGTAAGGAGTCGGAACATCCTGTGAGGAGAGACAGACGATTGGTACATCCAAATAAGCGTAAAAGTTTTCATTTATCGCGGCAATGAGACTAGCACCGATACCCCCAGTTTTCATACATTCTTCAACAATCAGCACACGATGAGTTTTCTTCACAGAGTTCCCATACTGTAGAGATCAAAGGGCTTCAACGACCTAATGTCAAATCATACACTTTCTTCACTAGACTCTTTACAGCTTCCATTACATGGTACCTCATTCGAGAGTATGTCAAGATTGTTACATGCTCACCCAGCCTCACTATCTCTGCTTCTTCAAGTGATAGTATATATTCTGCATCTGGAATTCTTTCCTTCATATTGTATAAAAGAACATGCTCAAATATAACTACGGGGTTGTCACTTCGTATTGCAGCTTTTATCAGTCTCTTAGCATTGTAAGGAGTTGAGCAAGCAACCATTTGTATTCCAGGGATTGATTGAAAATAGGATTCAAGTCTTTGTGAATGCGCTCTGTTGGGGATTAAACACGTGTGCGAACAATCTCGATAGATTAAGTAGACCGAGAATTAAAACAAAGAGAAAACAACGACACAAGAAATTAACGTGGAAACCCAGAAAGAGTAAAAACCACGTGACCGGCGGAAACGGCCAACTTCACTATCATTTGAGAAGATTACAACACACACGAAAAAGAAAACTCGGAATACAAGGGTATTGAAGTACGTAACAATGAACCTTAAGACCCCTTTATATAGATGAGGTGGTTGGGAATTAAGGCAACAAACAAATATTCCCAATATTTGATCATATCTTTATATATGATTATCCATAATCAAATCATATATATACGTCCATATATACTGATTTGATATGATATTATTTCCTTCAATATCTCTATCCATAATTGCCGATATCTTTGACTAGTGGGTCCCACCATATCTCAGTTCTGTCCTCGACCGATTACTTCCATCTCATATCTTCGGATCACATGCTTCGGTCATCTACCGATTGCTTCGGTCCTCTTTGTTACATTCAGTATTGCGTACTTCGGGCCTCTACCGATCGGTACCAATACCGACCATCCCATCTTCTATGTGTGCCAGATCGGTCACATGACCGATCATCATCCAAGTGTGACCGATCGATACCAATATCGATTTCCACACTTGACACGCTGCTCCAAACTGTTGTCCAACTCCACCTGGCCCACGGATGACAATCGGGATTCTGAGCTGCCCTCCAGAGGTGTAGTGGAGCATGCCGCAGTTGTTAGATATTTGATTGAAGGCCAATAGAAGAAATCCCATGTTCATGTCTTCAACCACAGGCCTTAAACCTGTCATTGCTGCTCCAATTGCCATTCCAGTGAATGAATTTTCTGCAATTGGAGTGTCAAGCACTCTGAGATCACCGTATTTCTTAGCAAGACCATCGGTCACCTTGAATGCACCTCCATAGTGTCCAACATCCTCACCCATCACACATACTCGAGGATCTCTCTCCATTTCTTCATCCAGACCTTCTTTAAGGGCTTCAAACAGCAGAAGTTCATGCCTATAATTATCCACAAATCTGAATAAAAATAATCTGATAGAATCTAGCAATCATGAAACAAACATCTTTCAGGATGGTATGTAGGAAGTGTTCTTTGTATTTGACAGTCAAGACGTAGATTTATTCTTTGTTTGCTGTAAGTTGTTACAAGCATTCAATTATGAAGGATGCTTGAGTGTCTTATGGTTTGTCTTGAATTCTTGGATTGAGATTCTTATGAATTCAATATGAAATCCGAAAACAACAACTTCATTCAAGGCTCTTGGCCAATTCTAATACAAAAGCAATAAATATAAAAGAAGAAAGAGTTCTGGAAACATAATGAAACACAAACTTTAAGTTTAAATAGAAAACAAGTAAGATGGCTTGATTTAGGGGATTTGGTTTGATACTCTGTTATGCTTACGCCCTGAAGCACGGCAGAGGCTCAGTTTTCGTCATTTTCGTCAGTCCCCCGTGATGCCAAGACCATCAGTAACACCAATCTTGATTCGAAGATCTTCAAAGCGTGGACGATGTATACTTTTAGTGAAGATATCCGCGACTTGATCATTTCGAGGACAATGAACAAACATTACCTTTTCTTCCTTTTCAACTTCTCGCACAACGTGATATTTTACCTTAATATGCTTTGAACGCCCATGGAATATTGGATTCCTTTTCATAGCCACTGTCGATTTGTTGTCACACATAATAATGGTGGCATTTCTTTGAGGGAAACCTACTGCAGAGAGAATTTCTCTTAACCATATTGCATGGTTTGAGACAACAGAGGCAGCCATATACTCGGCTTCAGCCGACGATTGGGCAACGCAACCTTGTTTCTTGGATTTCCAGCTGAAGATACTAGAACCTAAGTAGAGCAATATCCATATGTGCTTTTAGAATCATCCATACATCCTGTAAAGTCAGAATCTGTAAAGTCTAATAACAGAACTTCATTTCCTTTGACAAAAGTGAGTCCGAAATTCACAGTGACTTTGACATAGCTTAGAATTTTTTTAGCAGCAGCAAAATGAATTGTGGTTAGTTCTTGCATGTATCTTGACAACACACTCACGGAGAAAGCAATGTCAAACCTTGTTATAACTAGGAACATAAGAGAACCAATAATGCTCCTATACAGTTTTGCATCCGCAGGGAGGCTACCATTCTTAGTCTCAAACTTTTGTCCCCAAGTATATTTCCTTTGGACAACACAAACTTTTGTCCCCAAATTTAACCAATAATTCATATGCATATTTCATTTGGCTCATAAAAATACCAGATGAAGATTGACATAATTCAAAGCCAAGAAAATAAGATGCAACTCCGAAGTCATTCATTTCAAAAATAGATTGCATACCTTGCTTAATTCGTTCAACCTCCAAATCATCGTTCCCAAGTATCAGGAGATCATCCACGTATACAGTAACTATAGTAGTTGATTCAGATGAAGCCTTGAAATAAAGAGTTGCTTCAGTCGAATTTTTCATAAAATCCAACTTGATGAAGTGTGTGTCCAGTTTAGAAAACCAGGCTCTTGGAGCTTGTTTCAGTCCTTAAAGGGCTTTTTTCAATCGGAATACTTGGTGTTCATGATTAGGGAGCACAAATCCTTCAGGTTGTTCAATATAGATTGTTTCTTCAAAGTCGTCATTTAGAAAAGCGGACTTGACATCCATTTGGAACATTTTCCATCTCATTTGAGCTGCTAGATTCACTAGTAGTTTGATTGTATCCAATCTTGCAACGGGAGCGAATGTTTTATTGAAATCAATTCTATGGACTTGAGAGTAACCCTTTACCACCAATCTTGCCTTCAACTTGTTGATGCTTCCATTGGAGTTTAGTTTCATTTTAAAGATCCATTTTGTGTCAATCACCTCTTGATTCCTCGGCCTATCAGTTGGTTCCCATGTATGATTTTTCGTGATCATTTCCAATTCATCCTTCATTGCGGACGTCCATTGAAAAAAGAGCTTCGGCAATAGATGATGGAGTCATTTGAGCAGCCAAGCATCCACTGTAGATGTCCTGTATGGATCTTACTCCACATACTGAAAATTCCTCCTCATTTCCATCATTGTTTTCATTATTATTTTCGTCTGAAGAAGCAAGTAAGTTGTTTTCATCCAAAGACTCAATTAGACTGAATTGTTCATCTTGCATGGAGCCATTTAAATCAGTAACGCAGCACTTCTGAGTCCAATCCCATCTTTTCCCTTCGTCAATACTAATGCTTATGCTAACATAAACCTTGAGAGAGGTGGGATTTAACACTATGAATCCCTTACACGTGAGTCCATAGCCAACGAAAATTCCCACGTTCGCCTTATCCGATAATTTGTCTCTTTTTTCAGAAGGGATTAAGGTGTAACAGATGCTTATGAAAATTCTCATATTTTTCAAAGAAGGTTTGATACCCAAGAGAGCCTCATAGGGAGTTTTTTCAGCCAATGATTTTGGGAGATTCGCGCAAAATACCACCGATTCTGAATAGTGCCGGAAATTTACCACCATTCGCGTTAGCCAATCGCGAATTGCATTTTTTACGTAATTCGCGATTGACTAACGCGACTTGCGTTAGCCAAAATAAACTTTTAAAAAAATATATTTTTTTTGTATTCGCGATAGCCTAAATCGACCGCCAAAAGGAGGTCGATTTAGGCTATCGCGAATTGATGCTTGCGAAACTGCCTCAGCCTTATTTCGTACTTGCGATATCCTAACGCGATTCGCGTTAGCCTAACGCGAGCAGAAAGAAGGTCGCGTTAGGCTAATACGAATTGAACCTTATTAATCTGCCTCTTTTCTTTCTTTCTTTTCCTTCTCGCGATTTGGGGTTTAGGTTTCGGGTTTCAGACGAAAAGCTGTGGTGATTTCTTCGAATTTTTTCCGATCCCGACATTCCTCCTTCCGTAGTTGTTGGTAATCAAATCGAAAGATCTTGAACCCGCTTTTTTTGCCTCCTCGATTTGTGTTGGTACTTATTTTAAATTGATTAGTTACGATTGATTAGTTGTAGCTATTTGATTTTTGACGATATTATTTGTGACAAATGGATTAGTTATTATATTATTTGTGACTAATTATTTATCGTATTGATGTATTTTTTCTA
>RWGZ01001392.1:552688-780641 GCA_009725065.1 Utricularia reniformis
ACTTGTTAATTATATTAGATACTTGTTAATTATGTTAGATACTTGTTAATTATTTATTTATAAAATAGATACACAAAATGGAGATCACTAAAATTTAACGATATTAAATCCTTAAAAAAATACATAATACATATATAATCATCGTCGTCTACGACCGGCACTACCATGCTGCCCGAGATGTCCTCCGGTGCCACACGCACGACTGACACGAGTACGCCTTCCCCGTCGTTCGCCTACCACCTGATCTGGTGACTCGTCTCGGAGTCTAGTCACCGACTCTTCTTCTTCACCTTCTGGCTCCATAGGCGTATCTCTAGGACCGATCGGGGGTATATCGGTGTGCTCGCGTGTCTGCTGTGAGGAGCTCGCACCATGTGTAGGTGCGAAACCAACACCAGGGGTCGGGGTCTGCTGCATAGACTGGTAAAATGACCACATCATAGTCATTTGTTCCGGGGTGAGGGAGGGAGGCGGCGTCTGAAACGAAGGTCTGGAACTGGACTATCGGTGGTCAGATCTGGAGCACCTGTATCACTCCTAGGTTGCCCACCGTATAAATACCCATACAAGTTCCTCGAATCAGTGGTCATCTGAACCGCTGCTGAACGAGGATCACGCTCTACATTCTGAGACAGTACTTCGAGCTGAGCTGCCTGTTAATTCACAAAAAAATGAAATTACAAGTATTTAAATAAACACTCATATTAGAGACCCTAATACCACATATAACACTGGCTGTGCAACCCCTCCACGCCAACCTGAAGATTCTGAAGTACTTGTACCGAGGATTAGCACTGCTATCCTATGGTACCAAGTGAAATATTCATCTTCCGATGATTGGTCGTTTCGGGGATCGTAAAGAGAATCGAATCGTGATTTCCAGTGATTCACCTCTTCACAATTAATAATCTTCCAAGTTTGCCCCGTTTCTTTCCAGTGTTTATGCGTGGAATCATATTGACAATCGACCGGTCGTGGAATGGAGAACGAATAGCCAAGCTGCTTTCGAACACGATCGATATTATGAGGTTCCACAACCCCAAAAAATATCATCGGCCCGGTATACATCCACAAAGCCTGCGTTTCTTTACTAAAGTCCTCCATTGGGAACTCCGTGTATGGATTCCATTTAAACTAAAAATATCGAAATTAATGTTAGTAATCATATTTTGTTAAACCAATAAAATAAACAAAGTGTTACCCCATCGCGACGTATTAAATCCAGCGAATCACGACATATTAGCAGTTGATGGCTTGGTACTCGAGTCCGTATCATCGTCGTTACGTAACTACAAAATAAAAACCGTAAATATGACAAATATCAACAACATATTAGCAAATGAAATACATTATTTCGCACCTGTAGCCAAAGACCATCCTGCATGTCCGATCGTAGCCATGATTAAGAAATCTATGTCCTCGTTCAGGACATATACTTGGTATTCGACTATAAGCCCAAATCTATAAATAACGAAATAATGTAATCTACGCCAAACAATGCAAAACTATAACAAAAAAATAAATAACTTCAAATACCATTAGAAGACGCATCGGGCCTCCAAGCGATCGACGTCCCATAGCCCCTTCACAGAGACATCGATACAAGTACGCCAAGACAGCTGATCCCCAACTTAATTTGGGGATTTCATCATCATCCGCCAAAAGATCTAGCAGCATTAACTTACCCTGATCTCCGTGCGTGTCTGGAAATAACACTCCGCATACTAATAAAGCGACGATCGCACGAGCACAACTGCGACAAATAATGTATTATTTCAACCTAATATATCAAAACCGTAAATATAATATGAACTTTACCGCAATACTTCATCGGCAGTAGAATCCATATTTACTGCATTTGCAGCTTCAACCACGTAGTCCCCTAATTTACCTAACATAAAACATCTCCCCTTTATCTCGTGTGAAGTGGCGGTCCAACTCAATCTATCCCTCATGAACCCTAACCATTCAGAATCTGTCCTAATCCGTCTACGATGGACAATGGGAGTACCATCAATGGGCAACCCCCAAATGACAGAAACGTCTTGTAGGGTAACAGCCGCCTGCAAAGTCGTATAAGTAATATAACAAATTCATTAATTGTAAACGGTATACAAAACAAAAATGAAACTTACTTCACCAGAAGGTAGGAAAAAACTATGCGTTTCTGGCCGCCATCGCTCAATCAACGCAGTCAATAAATGTTGGTCCAATTGTAGTTTTGTTGTCTTAAATACACCGTAAAAACCCCATCGATCTAAAACTTGGGCAACATTACATGTAACTTGTAAATCTCTTAAGGTTCCATCCCAATGCTTGAATATTAAGTGCCGGAGCGTTTTATCACCGCTTAAAACGCGATGACTTAAATGTCTCTCTTGAAGGGTCAACACACTCGAATCGATGGGTTGTTGGGTATGATGTGTCATTTTAAAACTATACAAAAATCATATATAATCAAATCATCACAACAAATATGAACAAATAATCAAATCACTGCAACTATCGAAAAAAATCATATTTTTACAATAAACATCACAACTAATCAATTAGTCGAAACTAAAATCATATATAATCAAATCACCACAACAATTATCAATAAGTAATTAAATCACCGCAACTACTATCGAAAAAAATCATATTTTCACAATAAACATCAAAACTATCGTAAATACTATCGTAACAAATCATCATAACAAATAATCAAATTATCGCAAAAACTATCGTAACTAATAATCGAATCATAACAAATTATCGTAACAAAATCAAAACTTTGCTCTAAACAAAAACCCGAAATATGGCCAAAATACATACCTTCGATAGTAGGATGCGTTAAATCGAAAACTCCGAAGTTGTTTGGTCGAATGCCCATACGGGAGTAACCGGAAAACGTTTGTCGGGAGGAAATCGCGTTTGACGCTTACGAATCGCGATTCGGAGAAGAGAATTAGGTTTTGCGCGCAGGAGAAAAAAAAGAAAGAAAGAAATGGGCAGACTAATAAGGTTTAATTCGCGTTAGCCTAACGCGACATTCTTTCTGCTCGCGTTAGACTAACGCGAATCGCGTTAGGCTATCGCGAGTAAGAAATAAGGGCTGAGGCAGTTTCGCAAGCCTCAATTCGCGATAGCCTAAATCGACCTCCTTTTGGCGGTCGATTTAGGCTATCGCGATTACAAAAAAAATATTTTTTTTAAAATTTTATTTTGGCTAACGCGACTCGCGTTAGTCAATCGCGAATTACGTAAAAAAATGCAATTCGCGATTGGCTAACGCGAATGATGGTAAATTTCCGGCACTGTTCAGGATCGGTGGTATTTTGCACAAAACTCCCCTGAACTTAACCTTCACATGTAGACTGGCTTCACCTTATCTTATTTGAGTTAAATGGAAACCACAACAACAACCTGAAATCCAAACAAATATGTTCATAAACAGTAAACACACAAACACTTGTAATTCAAAATCCCATCCCAACAATTACAAAATGAATTCATCCAAAAAATTACAAATAATTGATCAAAGATGATATGTTTCAGCAGCACTACAAAAGCAGATAAATTACAGAGGTAACTGCATAGTAACAAAAAGATATAGGGAAATCAAAATGATACTGCAAGCAAGGCAAATAATTGTTGATGACGATGTAGAGAGCAATACATGATTCGAGGGAAAGCCCCTAGTCAACAAAATGATTTTATTTTGACTAAAAAACGTAAAAACACTTTTATCTATTTTGTATGTGAACGTGCTACTATAAATTCTACCACTAAAACCTTATGCATTATGCTATTTTCTTGTTCGTCTCTTGAGTAAACTTATGTAGCGCCGTCCCTGTTTGTGTTGCATTGTTCATCTTCCACAAATCAAATACTTACCAGAACAAACTCAATACTACAGGATACATCAATAATAAGCAGGGATTAAGGCATAAAACCTTTGGACAAAATTTGTAGCAAGAGGTTCAATTTCATTCACTCACAAGTACAATTCTTCAAACATCTGTACAATTCACGGCTCCACCAAAATGCATATCACCAATTGCCCATAAATAAAAGAATCGCATTTACCCAATCATATTCGCCTCCGTCTATATTCATCCAAATCATTGAAATCCACCTAATCAACAAAAAACCAAGTTTCCATGAAAATTCCTTGCCATAAATCCACTTACCACCAAGTTGACAACCCTGGTAGCTCTAAAAGCTTCTTCCACTAATCAGACCCAAGAGGAAATTATTTATTCACTCATCAAATACTCTGACGCCTCCTGCTGTCGCAATTCACCGGCAAATCGCGACGACGACTCTGATCCGCCCATACTACTATTCAATAATATTACCAGAACTGGGTATCAGCCCAAAGAAATATCTGAATATTCAAGAAACTTGTCGGTTCTGATTTGAGAGTATCCGACAATACAATCCGGCGACAAACAGATTTAAAACAATCCAAGAGAAACTACTTCACTGACGCTAATACCCTTCCCAATATGTTCTTTTACTTTTTGGTTTTCTTTACAAGCGTTCAATTGGGAAGAAAGAAACAACATTTTTCCAAATTGACAAAACAACCCATCCAAGCTTTGCAATTTCACTGTTAACAGTTTGGTTGATTCATAAAATACCCAAATCATCGGAGTTCCAGAACACAAATAATCTCACCTTCCAAAAAAATCCCATCTTCTTCCTCAATCTCTCTTGCTGCCCAAAGAAGTTTAGCTCCACACAGAGTTTGAAGGGAGGAACGGAAATATGTTACCGTCGCGGTGGCTGTAAATAGTATACTACCCCTATCTATCATAAGAAGATTTCACTTCAAGGAAAAAACGGTATATTTATGAGAAAGTTAAATTTTTATTTTAGAATAGTACTTGAAAATGCATGACACAGACATACTTAAGCGTAAGTATTTTCTTATTAAATTTTGAAAGGTTCACACAGTTAAAATTGGTCTTCAAATTTGTATAATTTAGACAATTTTAATTCCCAATGTTTTTTTTGAAAAAACAATCCTTACTATTTGCTCATTTTGGTAAGATAATTCTCAAATATGGTTCTAAAAGTTTTTAATTTTTACAATTACACAACACATGGCACATTTGGTCACATAGTTTCATAATTATGAAAAATTCTGTACTTCACACCATTAGTAGTCACCACATGTGTTTGTTGTGATAATTATGGTATCTAAATTTTGTATTTTACGATAATTATAATCCTCAAAGTTTGAATTAGCTGATTTGATCCCCTACTTTGGAAAATGTTGCAATTTTGGTTCTCATGCATGTTTGGCTTTGTATAATTTTGAGGTTTTCAACTGTGTCATCAATACTGCTAGTTACGATGGTACACAATGTGTATAATATGAAAGGAAGACGTTGGTGATCGAACGGATCAAAAATGCGCTTGCATCAAAACTAACAAACATGTTGACAAGCATATAAAATCAAGACAACAACATATCAATTTCGTACAACGACAATAAGAATGAATAAAAACACAATTACAATAATGCATTGTGAAATATAAAATTCTTATCATCAACTTTTATTATTTAAATTAAGAAGGTAATGAACACGGTTCCTCGGGATTGACAAAGTACGTCCAATACCACAAACCTAAATTTCAATATAACTTAATATGTTGACGAAATTGATTTCATGTGAACCAATCATTACCACTATTCGTAGGTGATTGTTTTCATATGTTCTAGAAAATGTTTGATACGAGTATGAGATTCAATTTCACATCACAAAACATAACTAGACATTGTGTTACGGAAATGTTAACGTCTGCGTTTGGAAAACAATTATGTTGGTATGAATAATATGCATCTTTGCAAATGCGGTGATGTTGGCTAACGTGAACCACGTGGCGTCATCTGCAACATTGTTTTTAAAAATATTCTTACTAAGAAAAAATCAACCAAACTGAAAAATGTATAGCGAGTGTAGATAGTGACTGGTTTGATTCTGTACATATACATAATGTTAGTGAACGAAGTCGTAGCAACATCTATAATGCAACGCTTACTGAATTAGGCCAACGAATATGAATGCTACTGATATTGTCTTCACTATCAACATTCTTGTGCATCTTGTACACATATTTCGAAAACTTAAGGCAATATCAAATAATGTTAGTCGTTTTATGAATATTACCATGAATATGGTTGATCATACATATACATATACATATAGAGGATTATAAATTATAAAAAAAGTTGGAGATCAGATTTACCAAAATCATTGAACTTTGATGAAGTAGGTTATCATGTTCTCTAAATGAATATTTTAAATAATCATATTTTATTTGAGGATTATTATTCTTTTATATGTAGAGATTGATTATTTAATTTCACCAAAACCCAATTTATAGTAAGGTAAACCATATTTGGAATTGGATGATCAATTTGTAACCAATATTTTGTTAATTTAACTAAAGAGATAGATTTTGAAGGATTAAATGAAATTTCGCATAGTTTGAAAACATTGGAATGTGGGCTAAAGTATGAATTAGAAACTGTGTGTTATTAAAATAATTGAAAGTGACAGAAAGATGAGTGAGCACATGGTGGTGGGGGAACAAGGAACATTAAACATGGGCTACAGCCACAGCCTTACACTTGTGTTGTGTCCCCAAATTATTCGCAATCTGGACCATCATTTTTCTCAATTTTCCATTTCCTCCCCATTTAAATTTCAATTTACACTTTTAACTCCAATAACTCATAGGATCATCCGTTACCTTTTTCAATATTCTTCTAAAAATGTTTAGTAGTAAAAGGATGTGTGAGTATATCAAAATTTAATTTATATAGTAACAATTAAAATATAAATTATACCTTTTTGAATTATAAATTGTTTAGGGGTGGACTGGACCGAATGTGACTTGGCAGCATGTGATAGATAGCTCATGTGAGGTCTCTCTCGTTTTATAGATTTCTTTTTCTTTTTATTACAAATAATAATAATAAATCTGCCACTCCAAGTCCCACGAACCAGTTTTCTTTCTAATATTTTTAAATTAAATATAAAAGAAGGACAGGTGTCTGTGCAAAAGTATCAAATTAGTCGTATAATATTAATATATTTCAAAACTATCAAATGTTATATTAACACAATAAGTTATTTTTATTTGTTGTAATAATATATCATCTAAATAATGGAGGAGCAAGTAACACGTGGGTATGTCAACCTCTCCCCACCTCCACTATTTGTATTTACTTTACTAAATTAATTCAAACATTCATACTCAATTTCTTTAATATTTATATTACTAATATTTTGCATTTGTTTGAAATAAAAACTAGTTGATAAGTTGATGGTAAAAAAAGTAAATCCCTTTTGAAGCTGACAGTACAAGTAAAAGTCACTTTCTCAGGAGGGACATCTTTACTCAAATCACACACACTCACACGCATTCTCAGGCTCAGCTCACTATTATTATTATTTGATTTACACTTGCCTCTTTTCCACCGTCGATGGCCCTCCGTCGCCCTCTCTTTCTAACATTCTTCCTTCTCTTCTCCATCAACCTTCTCGCCGTCACTCCCACCATCCAATTCAGTAAGTATCCTTCAATTTTGTTTCTTTCCCTGGTTATGACGGTTTCTATTTCTGGGTTCAGGTAAGTTAAAACGCAGCGCTTTAGGTTCATGGCCGCCGTCGTGTAGATCCAAATGCGGGCGATGTTATCCTTGTGGGGCGGTACACGTACCGATTCAGCCGGGATTAACGATGCCAATGGAGTATTATCCAGAAGCCTGGAGATGTAAGTGTGGAAATAAGCTTTTCGTCCCTTAGAATAATGGCTTTGTGTAGTTATATTACTTTGTAAACACAGTATCATCAGCCCATTTTTGGAATTTGAAAAATTATGTGTAAATAGCCTGGAACTAGAATCTGTCATAGTTTTAGCTCAAATTTTCAGTGTTCATCACTGAGACTGAAGACGAGTTTAATAAAGTGTTTATTATTTTTGTCTGAATTTAGGTGGTGTGTAATATAAATTTGATAGGTAATGACTGTTGTGTATTAACTAACTATTATGGATAAATCTTTATCATTATTTTGCAGTATGATCAATACTGGATTAGTTTTCAATTTTAGCAAAATTGTTATTATTCTCCAATGTTAAGAATAATTAAGAATAATTTTGTAATTTATAAATAACGCATTATTAAAAGGAAACATTAATGTCCATTATTTATTTTCCTGGTAAACTGTTGGAATTTATGAGAATAAAGTGAGTGGCTTTAATGCAGTGTGGTATGGTGGGGGAAAAATGAAATAAAGAGGAGGAATTGAGCTTCAACAACCAGAACTAACTCAAAATCCAAATATTTTATTAATCATCCACAAATTGAACCTTTTGCATACTACATTTGTTTTTCATACTAAAATACTGAATAATTAAAAATATATTTTGGAAATATATTTCTTTAGATGGTACAAGTAATTATTTATTTTTATAAAAATCATATTTTTTTCTTTATATTTATTGTCTGCTCACTCTTAGTAGAACAAACCGTACAAAATAAAGAGGGGTACTAAAAATGGTAGAAGTTGACTGGAGACCATGACTATCTGATATTTATTTTGGAAATTAAATGAGGATCCACGTCAGATGTAAAGGCCACATTTCTAACTGGACTTCAAGGCCCATGATCGAGGGGCATTAATGTATTTTACAGTTTATAATTTTTTTTATAAATAATGTAATAAAACCATGATATATAAATTCCAACGTCCCTGAATCCTTCAAAAATCCTCAACATGACAATTTTGTATTCCTCTCTGCTGCAATTTCCAGCAACCTTGAAACCCCTTTTGTCCAATCATCACATTCTTTCTGGTTCAAGCACTCGAATTCCACTACTCCACGCTCCGCTGTCATCAATCCGAAGTAGCTCCGGTCATCACCGCCCTCCACGAGATGACGCCCAGGCCAAGCAGGAATATCTTTCACAACCTCCAACACCACGTCTGAAAACAAATTCGTTAGATTATATACATTGTACAACAATTGTAATTGCACTTACTCTTTTTCTTTTTTGTCATTGTCCCTGCTACATGTTTGCTCTTCATTTTCAGCATCACCTGTCCAAGTTTGTTTACGTATACAGACACGATTTTGCAATGAAGATCGCCTGCAATCACCGTTAATACTTACTTTAAACATGGGTAATGAGAATACTGGATGGAAATAATACCATTTCTTGTTCTCTTCAAGAGCTCACGGTTTGATATTATAGCGAGAATATCTTGTTCCGGGACACGTTCGACGATATTTGAACTTCCCTTTTCGATTGGAGTCAAGGCTGAGATGTTTGAAGTTCTTGACTTTAATGTGGCGGCGGCACGTAAAGCTGTAAGATGAATGAACCAGGAAGTTTAAGTTTGATGATGGATGAAGTTATGGATCACCAGCATTAATACCAGTAGCAGCAGCGGCAGTAAGGGTCATAATGTCATTGGCCGACCAGGCATTCACAGCTGAGCTTACGACGGAAGCTAAGTGCTCACGCTCAGCCCCCATGGCTTCTGCGGCCTCAACGCATTGTGCCGCCACTAATGTTGCGGCGGAAGCCATCGCCGAGTCAATTTTTGAAATTTGCTCCTCTTTTTCTGATACCGAAGAAGCGGCATTTGCAGCGGCGATTGCAGCGATCGCAGAGGCTACCCCGGCAACAGAAACTGCCGCATGGAGTTTCGCATTATGTGCCCTTACTTCTCCTTTTTTCTTCTCTTTACGGTCTTTTAGCCACCTCCCGACTGTCTTACCTCCGCCGTTCGCCGACGCGGTGGATCCAGAACCATTAAGCTTGCACAGAGAGCCCATCGGGATATTCGCCGTCCGCTGATACCGCGTCCATTTAGTCACGAAAACAAGAACGAAAAAAAATGGTGGGCGCAGTTTATAAATTCTAACAACCAACAAATAAATTGTGAAAACTTGTCCACATTCATATCATTAAAACCCACAATCAAGCCGCTTTTCCGTCACTGTCCCCACTCCACGACTACAACCGGTGACATTTATACCATCCCAACCGCCGGCAAAGTCAGATAAAGGATAAATCGGAAGAAAGGGAAACATCTATTTAAAGAATGAAAGAAAAATGAGAAAAACTAAACCTTGGGATCACCAATGGCCGATGGAGAGACTGGTGGGCTGTCTGAGGAGGCACAACTCTGGCCGAGAAGGCCGCTGCTGTGAGAAAAGCGACCAGAAGTGCGGGGAGAATTATCCTGCTGCTGTCATGACGGACAATGTTAATAATTACTGCCAGGAAAACCAGAGAAAAATGACACTTGTTTTTCTCTTAAAATTGATGATTTCGCTTATTAATGGCGTCTTCCACCAGCAAAAAAAAGCATATCAAATAAATGCAATGAACATATTCCACAGAGAAGTCAATTACTCCAAAGTATGATAAAAAATCGATAGGAAAACTGTGATTTATTTCCCAATCTGTTATCTGTGATAGCAACACAACATCTAATACTAATGAATCCCGATAATAATCAAATTGATCTTCGGAAAGTGACTAGCCAAATTTAGAGCGAGACAAATAGCGATTCAAACACAGTAGATAGTGACAAAATTCGAGTTTACTCGATAAAAACAAAGGAATCCCAATATCAGACGGATTACTGTCCGAAAAAGGGTAAATCACTCACAGACGGAGATATGACCCGCTCCATTATAAGCGATGAAGCAACAGAAAAGGGATCCACATCCCTATCTGTCTCGCCAGGTATAGTGTTAACACTATACCTGGTTCCATCTCTATGACTGTTGGTAGTAGTAGTACTCTTGTTCATGAGTTGATGCTGCTTTGGCGCTATTGCTGCTGATATTTCACGAGCAAAATGACTCCAAGAGCGACAAAGAAACTCCATTGGCTCATATGGAGTCTCCGGAGGCCGGAAAACAGGATGCAGATGAGGCCTCTCCATCAGAAAACTGGAAATGGTTGGGTTTCGTGGGACTCGGGAATAAGCTTCTTTAAGAAAATGGGGTGAAGAGAACAACGCTCTTTATAGATCGTGGATACCGAGAGAGAAACAGAAGGTCCAAAGTGTGAGTAAAGACAACGCTCATTCTGAACTGGAAATCCTTCTCACAGAGACGGAGTTCCACTTTGTCCTCCTTATTTCCAGTAATTACATTTGTATCCCTTCGCTCTTCGATCTGTGTTTCCAGCCATATAAATTAGGAAATATAGAGCGTCCGATGCATTAATTTCATTTATATATTATTTTCCTTTTTAAAATTATTTATTTATTCAACAGACAATAAGAATATTGTATTTTACGTTTTACAAATATATCTATTTAAAATTTAGGTTTTATATTAATTTTCAATGTGGTACTGAATAACGTTAATCTTTAAATAAGTATTAGGTATTTTATTTAATAATGTAAACAATAGGATTAAAATGCATATATTATAAAATATTTCAATTATAACAAATTCTTTTGCAATATTTAAATATAGTAAAGGACATCCAATTTTAAAATAAAAAAAACTTGGAAATTAGGATGTGTTTTTGGGACCCACGGGGCGTATTTATTTAATATAAACCAAACACTTGTTTGATGAATAAAAACATCTGATAAAAATATGAATAAATAAATCTAAAATTAGTATATAATTTTTATTAAAAATATATTTATTATAATGATAAATAATATACATTTTTTATGTGGTTCTTAGTTAATCTGATATATTATTAAAATAATATAGTGCTATATTATTTAATTAGAGATTGTAATATCTGATTGAAAGGGAAAAGTGAACGCCCTTGTCTCTTCAATTTATTTTATTGGAAGTGACTTAACTGCCCCCACGCTCTTTTTGTTTCTACATAAATATTTCATATGTTCTTATGTCATAGTTTTTTATCACTCATCTTATCATGTTGTTTAGTTGAAAATTCAATTGGATGAGATAATATATTGTATAAGCGAATTGAACTATTGTAAAAGGGTAAGTGAAACAAATTAATCAATTATCTTATAAACTAAAAAGTTTCTATTTTTATATTAAGTTTCGGATTACATGAGTTCATATCAAACACTTGTTACTTTCTTGGGCCTGTTTATAGTCCACTCTTCTATATAGCCAAATTGGATAAAAAACTATTGGGCCAAAGATAAAAACTCATTATCCAAATTCCAAGGGCCTCCTATTGGTATATAAAATCATGCTAATTGCTAAATGTTGTTATTTATAAATTTATAAAATATAGACGTGTGGATGCTATTTCTTTGACCCCCAATAGATCGAATTTCTAAATTTAGTCGTTATATGTGTGATTTTATTCGGAATATTGTATTTATTTATTAATACTAAAATTGCGAATTATAAAATTTAATGAAATTGGATTACTATTTATTTATGCAGTTTTGTTTTAATAATTGATTAAGTTTAAGTTTAAGTTTTAACAAATAAGGTACAATAAGTTTTAATACTTGTGTTATTAAAAGCAAAATTGAATGAATATAATTATAAGAAGTTGGTAATTAATGATGTACACACTTCTTATTATTGGTAGGTATATAATATCTATTGGGTTACGATTATTTAATATAATGATTTAACTACACTTCTAATATATTTTTATGTTGATGTGGAATGCCAGGATTTAGGTATATTGTTATTTATAGCTTCAAAATAATTAGTAGAATTAAAATATATTTACTAAAATGTAGCCAACCACGAGGAACATTATATTCACTTGGAAATCTTTTACTTGTTTTATGAATTTTTTTAATGATATGTCATATTAGTCCTCTTTGTATTTTAAAATATTACTGAAATTTTAAAACATATTATTATAACATTGATAATGTTATTTATTCTCAATATATTAGTGATGTGATGTTTTAAATGATTAATTTGAATATTAAATTTAATTTCAAAAATAATATAGAAAGTCACAAATATAATAGGATCCATTCAACACAATTATATTTTCCACATTATTTATATTTACTCTACAAAATATAATTTTGCTATTAAATTATATTATTCATATATTCAATACTCGATAACATGCAAAATATTAATTATGCAATGTCAAAAATACATATTATATTTTAGGATTTATTTTACTACATTAAATATCAAAATTTTTAAATTTAAACAAAGAAAACAATAATGCTTTGAGTTATTTGTATTTTTAAGTAATTTTATTATTAAAATAGATTAATCAATTTCATTTCTTAAAATATAAAATAATATTTTTAGATAAGGTGATTGGTATTTAAAAAATGATACAAGTATCACATTGTTAATCATTAAAATATGCTAAAATTTGTATTATTATAGCCACTAAATTTTCAATATTATTAAATTTTAAATCAAATTTGTAAATGTTCTTCCATGTTTTCATAATGTTCTGTATATTAGCAATATATCGAAAGATACGTCAAATAATAGAGAGTATCAATTATTAAGATATGTTATCAATCTTAGTGAATAATTACCAAAATATGTTTAAACTCCAATAATTATAATAATACTATTTAAAAATATTTTACTATTTTATAAACCAATCTTTGGATTTTGAGAAAATTTGGGGTTGGATCAAACTTGATTTATAATACTAATATCCATTTCAATTGTAAATTAAAATTCTACATAATTCGTTTTTAAGAAAAAAACATTAAATTAATAAAATCATTTAGGTGGGTGCCATTCAATTTTTTATTAAAAAAAATGATATTAGTAAAATATTTATGAATTTTGCATCTTCATTTATAAATAAAATAAAATAGATAAAACAATAAATCCATTTTTGTTTGCCTTCGTGAAGCCGTCGCTTATAGTATTTTTTTGCCCTTGTTTTAGTTTTAAATAATGAAGGCATGATGCACATGTCAGTGTGTCGGGTAATTATGGTGCCTCTTGTTTATCTTCATTTTCTCTTTATCTTCGTGAAGCCGTCGCTTCAACAAGCTCTTGAACCACCAGATGGATTTCAAAATCCAAGATTGCATGACGCGTTTGTAGCTCTCCAAGCATGGAAAAATTCAATTACAGATGATCCCAACCATCTTACAGGAAATTGGTGTGGTCCAGATGTTTGTACTTACAATGGCGTCTTCTGTGCGGCGGCGCCTGATGATAATACCGTGACAACAGTCGCTGGAGTTGACTTGAATCATGGAGATATCGCCGGGACATTGCCGGAGGAGCTTGGATTACTAACTGACCTAGCTTTGTTTCACTTGAACACCAATCGATTTGAAGGGTCATTACCAGATGGCTTCTGTGGTCTTCGCCTACTCTTCGAGCTCGATATCAGTAACAATTTGTTCTCCGGTGAGTTCCCGCTCGTGCTCCTAAAACTTCCCTCTTTGAAGTATCTCGATATTCGGTTTAATTATTTCACTGGGATTGTCCCATCTGAGGTTTTTGATCTTCAACTAGATGCTTTAATCTTAAACAACAACGGTTTCTGTTTCTCGTTGCCTAGTAATATAGGAAACTCGCCGGTATCATTGTTTGTAGCTGCAAATAACAATATCCAGGGATGCCTACCGTCGGAGATCGGCCTTATGTCGGAAACACTTAACCAGATTATTTTATTAAACACCGGGTTATCTGGCTGCTTACCATACGAAATTGGGCTACTGAAAATGGTTACTGTGTTCGACGTCGGCTTCAACAATCTCGCCGGATGTTCGCCGGAATCAATATCTGAAATGATAAGCCTTGAACAACTAAACGTGGCGCACAACAAGCTGTCGGGAAAAATCCCATCGGAGATCTGCAAATTGCCGCAGTTAAAGAACTTCACTTACTCCTACAATTACTTTTGCCGCGTTGCTGATTCTTGTTTAAAGCTAGGGGGTAACAGTAATGGGGACCAGAACTGCATTCCTTTCACTGAAAATCAACGTTCAGTTCAAGAATGCATTAACTTTTATTCACATCCCGTGAATTGTCTTGTTCCCGGCTGATATTCGCCGACGTCTTGGTGAACGCCGGCGCCGCAATGTCTTCGTATAATAAATGAATGGCCTTCCTCATTTAACATTTATTATTATTGCAGTTGATTTGATTTGAAAAACACTGGTGGTGGGTCTTTTTGTATAATTATAATATTTTATTATATTATATTAAATAAAATATAAAATAATTTTAGAATGTTAAACTTTTTAATATAATACCAATTTCTTCAACCTTTGAAAGCAAACAAAATAATTGATTGAACTTCAACTGCTCCCATCTCTTCATAAAAATAACTTTTCCTGACAACTAAATAATACAAATTGGGCCCAATTAACCAAAATAATATTGGAAAATAAGTTTAAAATTATAATTATTTGCAAACACACCCTCTTTATATGTATTAACAAATTTTTATATTTGGTCATTTAAGTATGATAACATATAGAAGAAATATGAGGCAACTAAAAATTGTTCACCTTTTGTGAGCTTAAGCTATGCCTCCGATATAAACAATAAGAACATTATCTTGTTTACTAAAGTTATGAGTAATGAGTAATGAGTAATGAGTAATGAGTAATGAGTAATGAGTAATGAGTAATGAGTAATGAGTAATGAGTAATGAGTAATGAGTAATGAGTAATGAGTAATGAGTAATGAGTAATGAGTAATGAATATGATTAAAATAGTTTATTTGAATATATACTTGTTTCCCTTATTTGCAATATTGAAATCTTAAAGTGTGAATGCTTATTTTAGAAACACTTAGACAAGAGTGCAGTAGTTGATACATCTAGATTAATAGAAGAGGAATGTGTGGAATCATCCTAGGCGTCCACTTCTACTGGTTGAAGGTCTAAAGCATCCACAAACAAGGCCCTTCTTCCGTTTCCCGCTGTTCTTCCTTCCATTGTAAATGAAGTCCCTCAGAATGATACTTCTGTTCCTGAAAAACTTGTTTCTTGATTTGTTCTTCTTATCTTCCTCAATCTTCATCAATATGTATTGAATCTTCTGAAGTTCTAATTGAAGCCTTCCAATTCTTTCAGATCCTTTTTTTGCTTGTTCTGTAACACGTCTTCTGTGCATCGTCATGGCATCCGACAGCACTGTCTCCACGGGAGAGGGACAACTTTCTATGTTCTTCACTAGATTCACATTCAAATCCACTAGCTTTTTTATGGTTTCTTCAGCTTCTTCAAACTGTTGTTCAACTGTCTCTAAACCAACATTCTTGGAGCTGCTGCTGCTTTTACTCTTCATGCACGTCCCAACTTTCATTCTAAGATGATCAACTGTTATCTGGAGATTTTCTAGCCTCTTTGCATCCGATGCAAGTCGTTCTAGAACCCTTCTCGAATTCATTTCTCTTGTTGGTTCACTAATCCTCGCTGATAACATTTTATTAAAACTCACTTCTTTCTCCAAGTCAGAATCAGTTGAGGGAGGCTCATGATTATTCATCTTTGACTCTTCCGAAATACAGTACTCTAAATCCTTTTCCGACATTCTATACGACATCCTAAGGGACTCTCCGATTGTTATTTTTTTTCCACTATACTCATCTGTCTCCCATAGCTCAAGCATCTGATCGTCTGCTCGGAGATTATTATTTTTACCATCCGAAACTTGATCAAGAGGAATATCCTTCATTCTCATTCCTTCTCTAAACGCATAAGGTTTCGTTTTTATTCTATGCAGTTTAGGGGAATCCACATCATTCCCATGTTCTTTCTTTCTGTTGTGATCTTGTTTGCTGCGTCCTAAAAACCGACGATGCTTCAAATGCTCAATATCATTAGACAGATGTTCTTGTCTGGCAATATAGCACGATTTTCTCGACGAAGCAGTCAGATTCACTTCATCGGTTATCCTTCCTATTGATTTAGTCCTTGAATTCATTCCCAGAAGGGGCTCTTCCTCGAGTATTTCAGAGATACTTGGACCAGAAACAGAGTCCAAAATCTGAAACTTAAAATGAAAGCATTAACCCATAAGTTGAAGAAAGTAAATCATATTGATCCCAGAAATTGTGTTACCTCTTGCTCCTGATTATAGTATGGCTTGAGCTTCCTTTGCACAAGGGGCGCTACAACATCATCCTTTGGGCTTGGGCTTACTACAAATGGGGAGAGAACAAGTTGCTGGGATTTCAACTCAAAAACTTTATCTTCCAGCAAACGGAGACTTCCTTTCATTAGTTCAATCTCAGATGCTTTTGAAGAATTTTCTCTACAGAGATCCTTGCATGCCCCCGTCAGCTCCTGAACTTTATTCTTATACAAAACATCCCTGATCGAAGACGTCTGAAACTCAAAATAAAATGCTGTGATTTCCACTTCCAAGATTTGGAGCTTACTGTTCTTATCCTGGAGCTCCATGATTAGACTTTGTTCTCTACTTGTCTTTTGATTTATTTCTTCTCGAAGTCGGCTGAGTTCGAACTCAAGTTCTTCCTTGGCTATATGAAGACCCTCGATTTTATCCTTCAATCTGGAAATATTGTCTGAAAGATGGTTTATGTTGCTCTCCAGATTTTCTCTAACATTCAGTGATTCTTGTGCATCAAACTTCAGTTCATCAACTGTGTGGCACAATTGAGAGTTCATCTTTTCAGCAGCTTCAAGCTTCAATTCTGTACCCAAGAGTTTCTGCTCCTCTTGAAGCAATCCATCCTTACCGCTTTGAACATCCTTCTTCAGCTGAACATTGTATTCTCTAATCCTCTGCATTTCTTCTTCCAATTTGCAAACAATGTCCCGGAGGTGCAAAGTCTCCGCTCTCTGAGAATTCAACTCCTCTGATAGTATATCAATGTTCATTTTGAGATCAAAATTAAGCTTTCGTTCATTCTCCAGATCTCTTATAATCAAACTCAGTTCTCTGGTTTTCTCACTTGCAAAACTCTGGAAAACAGATGATTCGTTGACAGTTGTTAGATGTTCCAAGAGTGCCTCATCAATATAATGATCAGCCCTGAGTTTTTTCTTCTCAAGATCTGAGAACTTCTTCATCAAGTTTCGGTTATCCTGCGTAAGTTGAAAGTTGCGCTCCTCCAGTTCCCGGTGACCCTCTAGAAGATCATCGTGCTTGACACGGAGATTATCTGTTTCAGACTCAAGTATGGCTGCACGCCAATGACTCTCACTCAGTTCAGATTTCAGCTTCTTGGTAAAATCCAGGACTTTCACTTTCTCTTTTTCAAATACAGAAATCTTACTTTCCAAGCTTAAGAGTTCATTTTCCATGTGCTTCTTCTGCAACTCGACGTCTATTCCTTTCGACTCCAACTGCTCAATCAGTGCTAAAAGAACTGAGTTCTCAACCAAGGAAAGCTGCTTATCATCCTCATGTTTTAGAAGGGAACATTTCATATCTTCAATGATTTCAAGAATGTGAGTAACCAGAGTATTTTCGTTATCAACCTGGTCTCCTGGAACGAAATCTGGACCATCATCAAGGGCCTTGAAGATCTCATATATATCGAATCTCAACCGTTCGATTTCATCCAAAAGAAGTTCAGCTTCCACCTGTTGTTGGAGACTTTCAGTTTCCAGGTCAGATATCAATTTCTCTGCCAAGAGAGAAGCCTCAACATGTTTCTGGCACTCAGAAATTAAAGAGAAGTTCTTATCTTCGACATCCTTTATAAATTTCTGTTGGGCTGAGAAGTCGAGTTGTGCTTTAAGAGATTTCTCCAGCTCATCTTGATATTCCTGTCTATGCCATCTGCTCTGTTCTTCCAATAGAAGAATTTGTTTTTCTAGTCCACTCATTCTTAGTTCACTCTGCATCTTGGAGCTTTTTCTTTCTTGCTTTTTAGCACTCAAAGAAACCTCAAGTTTTTGAGCTTGAATATGCATGGCTTCTTTTTCCTTCTCTAAACAAGTATATTTTTCTTGGAGTCCCATGCATCGCTTCTCCAGACTTTCGACTTTGCGTTCGACATTTTTCAACTTTAGTGACAAGCTATCCCTTTCACTCAAAAGGTAGGTCCTTTCCTTCTTAAGCAGTTCACATATTTCTTCCAGTCCTTTTGATTTTTCCCTCAAAACTTCAAGTTCAGTCCTAGCAGCTGACAAAGAGTTCTCTGAAACAGCATTCTTTTCTAGTAGCCTATGCATACTCTCTGTCACAATGCTCAGCTGAGAAAGAAGAGATATTTTCTCAGCAACAAGCTCAGAGTTCTCACCATGGAGAGATTGGCAGGATTCTTGTAATGCATTCATCTTCTTTTCTGATATCTCAAGATCAGCATTCAGAGACTTCACTGTAATAACATTTTTTTCAGCAAGTTGTTCAAACTTCTTCAGTAAACTTTCTTTCTCTTCATTCATTTGGTCATAGTTTTGCCTGAGAAATGAATTTTCATCTCTCAAGCTACTAACAGAAGAAGCCAAACAACTAGGATTTAACCCAGCGGTTTCCACTTGCTTAACTAAATTCTGATAGCTTTCATTCAACTCAATTATTTCTTCTTTCAAAAGTGAAACCTCTTGCTCAAGGGATTCACTCTTGCTGGTATGGCGGGAAACTTCTTTTTCTAGCTGTGATTTAATCTCACTTATGCTTAAAATTTCTATCTCCAGTCTCTCCATAGAAGCGGCAGCAGACAAGTTTGTCTGACAAAGAATTTGGTTCTCATCCTGAGCCAGCTGATATGCTTGTTCCAATCCTTGTTTGTTTTTTTCAAGGTCGGTCAGCGCTTTTAACATGTTTTTGAGCTCAACCGAAAGAGCCTTTTGATCTTCTTGTGATTGAAAATGCAATTTTCTCAATGTATTGAGAGTCGATTCGATCTTACCACGACGCAAATGCTCATCTTGAAAACAGTTTTGGATGCTTTCCAACTCGTGCTGTTTTTCCAAAAGTTCTTGATCTTTCATATCAATCTTCTTTACCAAATTTTCTGCCTCATTCTTCAATGATTGATTTGATATATTCAACAAGTTGTACTTGTCTTCACCGTTCTTCAATTTCAAATTTCCAATCAAAACGTCATTATTAAGCCGCTTCACTTCCTCTTTAGCACTGGATAAGTCTTGCTCGAGCTCAGATATTTTCTCTAAGCAACATTTATACCGAGTATCAGAAGCTTCCTTCTGCTTGTTCACAACTACAATCAACTTCTTAAGCTCACAAACTTCAGTTTCTGCTCTTTCAGCTTGCTTCTTTAAGATTCCAGCCTCATTTTCTGTAACATGAATAATTTCCTGAAGAGTTGATGCTTTTCCTAGACATTCATTGTACATACGAAGAGTTCCTTCTTTTTCGATCTTCAATCTCCAGATTTCTTCTTTCAGAGATTGCGATTCACTTTCAACTTCTCTCTCTCTTGAAATAAGACATTGCTGAACTTCTCCGGCTCGAGAAATCTTGTCCTCAAGGCTAGATATCTTCTCCAGATACTCCTTGCCCTTCATCAATCCAATGTTCTTCTCATCTGTGTACCTTTGAAGTACCGCATTCTTTTCAAGCTTCAATCTTGAGATTTCTTCCTTCAGTGATTGAACTTCACTTTCAGCTTCTTTCTCTCTTGAAATTAGATAATGCCGAACTTCTCCGGCTCTAGAAAGCTTGTCTTCAAGACTAGATATCTTCTCCATGTATTCCTTGTGTTTCATCATTCCAGCATTCTTCTCACCCTCCAGCTGAAAGAGAGCCTCGTTGAGTGTATGGACTTCGATTTCAGCTCTGCTGGCTTTCTCATTAAACCTTTGCGAATCTTTCTGCACATTAGAAAACTCCGCCTCCACAAGAGATAGCTTCGACAAGCACATCTGATGCTGCAGGAGCACATTTTCTATTTCATTTTGCATATCAACAACAGCCTGTTTTAAGCTTTCAACTTCACCTTCCGCTTTTCCTGCTCGTTCACTCTCAACAAGAACTTTTTCTTTAAGAGTCTGATTTTCGCTGGATAGAAGATTCATCTCATCATCAATGTTTCTTTTTTCAACAGAAGAAGAGATTTGGTCCTCAAACATATCATACTTCAAAGACCTTCTTGTCATTCTGCTTTCCAGGGGCTCAGTTTCAAAAACACTATTTTCATCCACAGACGATGAGTCATATGCATCAATCAAGAGGGATTTCATTTCAGGAGTATGAGGCTCCTGTCCTGAAGGCAGCGGTTTTGATGGTGGTGAATCTTGAGACAGTTCAGGAGGTACTTGGTCAGGAAACGCCTTTGCAAGAGTTCGATGTGCGTGTCGGAGTTCTCCTGTTGCATGGTTATATCTTTCAGCTAAAGCTCGATAAGCACGATAGAACTCTTCAACATGTTTCATCAGCTCAGGGCGTTTCTTGTAATACATCTCAGCTCGTCGAGCGAACGAATCGGCATCTTCTTCGATCAGTTTGATCATGGACTTCACTTTGTCATCTATATCTGATTTAAGATCAACATAAAGCAATATTAGTAAATCCAAAATGAAAGCATCATCTAATTCCATGAAAATACAACACAGGAAGCAATAACTCTTCATCTCTGACCTGTAAGATTTTCCTGGAGCCATTTTGAGTTCTTTGGTGTATTGTGACTATCCCACCACCAAGAATACAAGCGCCTCGATTCAGATCGGGGCACCGTTGCCATTGTTACGCCACTCTACTGCAAAAGAATTAGGGTCACATGAATACTAGAAGCATGGAAATAGAACACCTTCTTCCAAATGTGATTTACCTGATGAACTAATTGCAGATGAAATACAGATAAAAAATCAATAACAGAAATCTGCATAAACAACAAACAAACACAAAGATGTAAGCCAGTAAAACAAACTAGAGTGTGAGATACCAGCCAGCAAGTGTTAGAAAGTGCGAGATCTCACACAGAAACTTCATAGATTCATGGTACAGAACCTCAAATTCCAACGAATACCAGAGATTAAAACTTTCACTACAAAAAATATCATGTATGTAGACAGTCCCAACCCAGGGCTGAAAGAACAGTAACGACCCCAGTGAAGTTGGGAATTCATACCCAGAAAAAAAGATAAAATCTTAACAATGAACAACAGAAAAAGAGCAGAAATTCCAGTTGAAACTGCAACACATTGCAGCCAAACAAGGGTTTGATGCAAATAAAAACATCAAAAGATAAAATATTTGGTCACATACATCGTAATAAAAACGGAGTCTTGATCTGATGTAAAGTTCCGGCTGGAAATAAACCCCAGATTCAATCACCTCACCCCATTCCTCTGAAACCCGCGTCGCACTTTACTCAGAAAGCATCTTCTCTCTCCTTAAATTTCACGGGTCATGTGTCGTTGTGCAGTGAAGCTGGCCCTCGGTTGGTTGGTGGTGCTGCTCTGTCACTCTGGAAACTGTAAAAGCAGAGAGTGTACATACACAGGGTAAAAATCTGGTATGAGGTAAATATGATTAAAATTTAACATTATTTTTTAAATTATTATTTTAATAATATTGGTCAGAATACAAATTTTTTTTATACAACTAATTTTGTGTTTTTGCTTTTTTGTATGTAAGTTTGATTTTATTATTATAATATATTTAAACAACTATTATTACATAATACAAATTATATATTTTATTATATCAATAATTTTAATATAATAAAATTAGTTAAATATGTTTTAATATTAATATATTAATATGATTCAGTTTTATTTTTTTTTTCTAAACTTAGATAGTTTGGAGATGTTATGTATGTTATGTTATGTCATGTTTTGCTGCATGTTAAGTATTTTAGGAGTTGATTCGTCTTTTAATTTTCTGATTAAGTATGATGTTCTGGTTTTCAAGCTTATGCTCTTATTTCTAAAAGAGTTAGATTAGTTTGCAGCAATACAACCGGGAAAAATGTTAGATCACTTAAGAAGAATATAATAATTTAATAATAATACATTGATACAAACACTAAAAACAAAACAAGTGGTATTAGAATAATTTTGTAAAAGTAACGGTTATAATAAAATTAATTTTATATTGACAATACTAGTAGACTCAAAAAACCCTACACATACACGTATAAATATAAAGGGCGTGTGTGTGTGTATATGTATAGAATACAGATTCCATCTTTAAAGAAATTGTGAAGATGAGATCTGAATGTGTTTTGGGGTTTACTTTAATTGCTTCAATTCTGAGAACGCTCTGTTTGTTTTATGACTTTATTCAGTTCTGGGCAATCATCATCATCCACTAACCTTTAAGTAGGTTGGTTGTTCATAAGCATAACCTTTTTTAATCCCAATATAAATTTATAATAATACATAACCGTACAGTCAAATAAATTACTAAATACAAATTTATGCTAACTCGTTTATAAAATAGTATGATGCCATGTAATTGACATATAATCCATTCTTATAGTAAAATTGAAAACTACAATGTTTAAAATTATAATACAAGGTCTTGGTTGTAAAAACAAAGAATGAGTTATATTATAAATAATAGTATCGATTATTATTATTATTATTATTATTATTATTATATGCATCAACAATTAAGATCCCATGTGGTAGCTGGCGATAAAATTAAATTAATAAATGCCACTTTATGGATTAGGACAAGAATTGGTAGAAAAAAGAAAACCTAATAAAAAAATACCCTTAAAATAGACTCTTCACCACAATGACTTCTTTTTATGTGGTGATTTTCTTTAATAAAAAAGTATATGTATAAATTGTAAACTGGTAAGAGTAATTATTTAATAAATAATTTAGAGAATGATTAATAAGTGTTTTGTTAGAGCAAAATAGGTTATCTATTAATTATGGAGTGGGGTTTCAAGATATTAACAAATTATGAGGTTTTTTTGTTTCCATTTACCTGAATCCAACATAGTTCTATTATTGATATTTGTATGGGCATCATTATTTTGGTTGTGATTGCCTCTCACCAAACAAGAGAAATAATTCATTTATATAATAATAATAATAATAATAATAATCCATTGTATTACAACCTAACCATATCCTTTTCTCCCTAACTTGTCACCCAACCCTCTAGAGGTTGCTTTAGAATGTTGAGATTACTATTTCTACACTGTATATTAATTAATATTTTATTAAATAAAACACGAAATAGCTCATATACTAACACAGAGAATCATATTTTTTTATTAAAATATCTAAATACATTTTTATTTCATTGGTGATTATGTGATTATATAAAAATATAATTTTCAAATGGGCCAATATGTTTGGAATTGGACAAGACGCGACGGGAGAGAGTCAAGGAAGTCGGTTATTTCAATAATATCATGAAATAGAGTAGTTACATTACGCCATTGAGTTTTCACACCATATTCAAACCTATTTTTTAAACAATTAATAAATGAATTGACCTTGCAACTTACTATTTTATATATTAACTACAATATTACAATCTTAATACATTTTTAAGTTGGGATAATTTGGACACATTAATATTTATCAAATATGAGAAATCATATTGATATCACTCTGAGAAATTTATTATTCGATGACACATATATTTCTATATAGTCATTCATAAGTCGAGAAATGAAGCAGATCGAGATATTTTGATAATTGACATTGTTTATAGCTTATCGTAATATTTGGATCGGGTTACTTATTTAATTGACCATTGTGTCTAATTTAGATATTAATTGATCATTATTTATTGGATTTAATTATTGATAGATTAATTGGACTGCACTAATCACATATATAAACATTATTAAAGTGTTAAGGAAGAGAGTTTGGATTGATGACCTAATTGAGAGTTTTATTGATAACCTAAAGGAGACCGTCATTCATTTCTTTTTTCCGGCCGTGAAACCTACGACTATGGCTACCAAAAGATGATATTTTTCCTTGTGATTTCTATATCTTATTTTCTTGTTGTAAATCTAAAAACTTGATGTTTATATTGGATTTCAAGACTACGACGGGGTGGTTTTTTATCATTTCTTTTACAGAAAGACCTTCTACCTATAAAAATCATGTCTTTTTATTCTTATTCTCTTATTAAATTTCATTCAACTTCTACCCATAAAATGAGGTCTAAATTTTGTTATTGCTGATTTTTAGCGACGATAACACATATATATATTTGGGGAATTTTGGATTGGACTTGCCATTTTTAGGTGTAAAAACAACAGACAGAAGACCTTGCACAACAAATATCTCATGCTTTTTAAGTTTTGTCTCGTTAACTTTCAAGACTTAGTCTCAATCTCTAAAATATATTTTTTAATGGGAATTTCAACTCTAAATAAATAAATCGGAAATGGAACTTTCTTATTGTCATACAATCCCACAGGATAGTTGAATATTAGTCTAAGATTATTTCAATTTAATTGCTCATTATAATTAAATTAGAGAAAATGCAATTCTCTTGATATTTGTTTAGTAATGAAAAAGGCACTACAATATACAAATATAGAAATTAACTAATAGCAACTTTAGTGGCGTGTTCCGACAAGCCATGTGAAGCACTTTTGTCTTTAGCCTGAGATGAGATCTCTCCTATCCTCCCCTCACAACATTTTCCTATTTTATAAATAACCAAATTAATTTTTAAAAACAAATCATCTCATTAACAAAAAGCCAGCCCAGCCCAGCCCAGCCCAAAACTAATGTAACACTAAAGACAGGACACAGATTTAAAATAACAATATAATGTGTCTTATTTCTTCCATTTTCAAAATATTGTATATTAAATAACTATGCATCAAGATTAACCGTTAATGTTCAATCATAATTAATATGTAAACTCAAAAGTATCAAATTAAATTTATTTTTAAATTTTAATAATTGTTAAATAATAAATAGTTAAAATATATATGCTAAATATCGAATTGAAACTGAAATGTGGAGTTTTAAGTTTTGGGCGAGCCCAATAATCGTTCAAGATATCAAGTTCATGGGCTATAATGATTTATCTGGGCCTATAAGGCTTTTATATAAGCCCAGATCCCAATGTACATCAATTGTAATTTGTAATTGACTGAACGTTTCTCTTCTCCCCCAAGAAGCCGAATCTCGACTGGAGATTGCACAAAACCCCTCTGACTTGGGCTACCAGATTGAGCCGTAAACCCAGAGGGTTTCGGGCATCATATTCAAAAAAACTTGTTGACAAGATAAATGGAGTCAGTTTTCGGATTCTTAGGCAAGGATTTCGCGATTGTGGTAGCTGACGCGTCCGCCGTCCACAGCATTCTGGTTCACAAGACTAACGAGGATAAGATCATGAAACTTGATTCTCACAAGCTACTAGGCGCTTCTGGAGAGACTGGGGATCGGTATTTTTTCAATTAACCGATTGTTTCAATGTAGTTGCTGCGAATGAATATTGTCTGCGGTTAAAACTTTAAATTTTGATGCTGCCAGCCAGATTTAGTTTTTTTAATTCGCTTCAGTAAATTTTCCTTCAAAGTTGTGGTTGAACTTTACTTGCTTTTGATGATTTGATTCAGAAAACATATCTGCAGTTTTGTCTGTTGATTAGTTTTAATTGCTGATTTCAGATTCAAACCTGCGATATTTGATCATCCATTGATAAAATTTACTTAGTGAACGAAAATATTTTGTCTAGTAAATATGTTTTTTCTTGTCACATGCTAATGTACTTTCCATTTAATGTCTATTAGGACCCAGTTTACAGAGTTCATACAGAAGAATGTTGCCTTGTATCAGTTTCGTAATGGAATTCCTTTGACGACTGCAGCTGCTGCAAACTTCACTAGAGGCGAGCTTGCGACGGCCTTGCGCAAGGTGCAAATGTTACATTGAAAACACTACAAGGAATTCTTTTTACAAGGAAAAGCAATGCTATTTTTTTGCAAGTCTTGCCATTTACTTATATTTTCTTTCAATATTTTTCTGCACTGAATGATTTGCTTATTTGCAGTAGTCTTAAATTTCTTTATTGTTGCATTGGATTCACGATTTATTGCTTCTTCAAAGTTTTTTGTTTTCTGTTGTTTCAGAATCCATACATGGTCAATATCATTCTGGCAGGCTATGACAAGGACACTGGGCCATCGCTCTATTTCATAGATTACATTTCAACCCTCCACAAGCTTGACAAAGCAGCATTTGGGTATGGATCATATTTTGCTCTCTCAATGATGGACCGGTATCATCACCGTGACATGAATGTTGATGATGCCATCGAGTTGGCCAATAAATGCATTTCTGAAATAAGAAAGAGGCTCGTTGTTAGTCCCCCCAACTTCGTTATCAAAATCGTTGATAAGGATGGAGCAAGGCTACACTCATGGAGAGAATCTGTAGTCGAAAGCCCTGCAGTACCTTCTGTTAACTGAATCAAAACATCATATGGTCTCTCTCTCTGATATTATTAACTTCTGCTGCTGCAATCCTTGGGATTGTTTCTCTTTAGTCAGCTGTTTTATTGTATTGAATTTGAGTATCTCTATGCAATATGTTATGTGTCTCAGTGCTTTTACTTAAATTTTCTTCCTTTTCATCTTAATTTTTTGAAGCTTGTGTTATTAGATGCGACATTTGAGATATGCAGCATATTGAGTTTGTTGGGCAAAGCTGCTAACTTTGGAACCTTCCTTATGGAAATCCGATTACTTATCGAGGGTTCCAAGTGATGTTGCGTAAGCAAGAATGTGTAGGATTTTCCATTGCTGGAATTTTAATATACTTGTGTGATGAATTTGTGTTCTGGTGAATATAGGGTGAGATTGCTTTTACTACTTGTTCAATCCAATTGCTGCTGCATTTCATTCTATCAATATAAAAGCGATGGGGATTTTGTACACAAAAAAATGCACAAATTCTGATAAAAAAAGGTATTCAGTGAGGACGGGGGTATAGATCTTGGGACAAGGAAGGGGACTCAGAGACAGATAGATCTTCTTCATAGCAACGGAGTTCTTGTATCATCTTCAACACATGGCTCATCTTAGGCCGTTGATCTACTGAATTATGAGTACAAGCCATGGCTATCTGCAACAAACCAACCATATCTTCTTCAACATCTCTATACCTCAAAAGCTCCAAATCGAACACCTCCGCTGTCCACTCTTCCCTCACCACTGACTGAACCCATCTAGGCAAATCCACAACTCCATTGCTTTCTATGGTAAACGGACATTTACCCGTAAGCAGTTCGAGTAAAAGGACACCAAAAGAGTAAACATCAGATTTTGAAGTCAGTTTCCTGGGATCAACTGCTGCTTCTGGAGCTCGATAACCATTTGTCTTAAGTGAAGTGAATGTGGATAGACCGAAATCTGAGAGCTTTGGATTTCCTTGATCGTCGATTAGAATGTTGGTTGATCTTATGTTGCCATGGATGAGACGAAGAGAGTTGCAACAAGTATGAATGTAAGCTAATCCACGAGCTGCACCAACTGCAATCTTCAATCTTGTTGCCCAATCTAATGGAGTTCTCCCCGGTCCTCTGTTGCCTTTAATATAACACTAGAAACATTATTATAACCAGTCCACAATAAGTAAAAGGGGTAACAAACAGACGTACCATGAAGCAGCCAGAATAAGCTGCCATTAGCCATATGATCAACAACTAGAAGCTTTTCATCTCCTGCAAAATAATAAGCTTTCAAAGTAACCAAATTTGGATGTCTTAATCTCCCCAAGATCTGCATCTGCTGCTCAAATTCTTTCCTTGAAATCCCATTTAAATCTTTCAATCTCTTCACCGCCACAACACTTCCATCATCCAACATTGCTTTATAAGTTGTCCCAAATCCACCTTTTCCCATCATTTCAGCTGAAGCTCTTAACAAATCCTCCAGTTCAAATGTTCTCTCCCCATACAAGAAAACAACCTTACCTGTCGAATCCGATCCGGAATGGGTCGGATACGGCGGTGCGTTTGAGTACGAATACGGGCTTGATGAATACACAATCTTCTCTGCTTGTCTTTTCCCTGATGACAAATTGCTGGAGTACTTCCCCCAGAAATAGCAATATAAAAGCAAACAGGCTAGTCCTAGAACTAGAGCATCTCCGATTATTATGAATATTATGGCTAGATAACTGATTTTGCTTCTGTGGGTGTTCGCTGGGGGAGCGATCATCGACGGCATTGTGGTCGGAGATGATGCGACGGTTGTTGTATTAGCACTTAAAGGAGAAGCAGTTTCCCCACCAGGCTCCTTCGGATTAGAGGGAACCGGACATCGATTATCCAGAGGCGGCCCGCATATATTCGGGTTGTTCTTGAAGGAGGCTGCAGGGAAGGAAGAAAGCGAGCTGGGTATCTCGCCGGTTAAGTTATTCCCAGTGACGTTGAAGTCGTGAAGATTTGGCAACCTCAAAATGGGAATAGAACCCGTAAACTGATTTTCTTCCAGTCTCAGAGTCAGCAAATGTAGCAATCCAATCACACTCGATGGGATGTTGCCGGTAAGGGAATTATACGACAGATCTAGACGGTTAAGTTTAAAAAGTGAGGTAACCGAAAAAGGAAAGTCACCGGAGAAATGGTTATGTGAAAGGAAGAGATGTTTGAGATTAGTGAGTGTAGAGAGATCCGGAATACGACCCGAAAACCCATTATTCTTCAGGCTCAGAACTCGAAGTTGTGTCAGGGAGACGATTGGAATAGGGAACGAACCTTGAAGATTGAAATCTTCAAGAACCAAATGAATGACACGGTTATGGNAGATATGCAGCATATTGAGTTTGTTGGGCAAAGCTGCTAACTTTGGAACCTTCCTTATGGAAATCCGATTACTTATCGAGGGTTCCAAGTGATGTTGCGTAAGCAAGAATGTGTAGGATTTTCCATTGCTGGAATTTTAATATACTTGTGTGATGAATTTGTGTTCTGGTGAATATAGGGTGAGATTGCTTTTACTACTTGTTCAATCCAATTGCTGCTGCATTTCATTCTATCAATATAAAAGCGATGGGGATTTTGTACACAAAAAAATGCACAAATTCTGATAAAAAAAGGTATTCAGTGAGGACGGGGGTATAGATCTTGGGACAAGGAAGGGGACTCAGAGACAGATAGATCTTCTTCATAGCAACGGAGTTCTTGTATCATCTTCAACACATGGCTCATCTTAGGCCGTTGATCTACTGAATTATGAGTACAAGCCATGGCTATCTGCAACAAACCAACCATATCTTCTTCAACATCTCTATACCTCAAAAGCTCCAAATCGAACACCTCCGCTGTCCACTCTTCCCTCACCACTGACTGAACCCATCTAGGCAAATCCACAACTCCATTGCTTTCTATGGTAAACGGACATTTACCCGTAAGCAGTTCGAGTAAAAGGACACCAAAAGAGTAAACATCAGATTTTGAAGTCAGTTTCCTGGGATCAACTGCTGCTTCTGGAGCTCGATAACCATTTGTCTTAAGTGAAGTGAATGTGGATAGACCGAAATCTGAGAGCTTTGGATTTCCTTGATCGTCGATTAGAATGTTGGTTGATCTTATGTTGCCATGGATGAGACGAAGAGAGTTGCAACAAGTATGAATGTAAGCTAATCCACGAGCTGCACCAACTGCAATCTTCAATCTTGTTGCCCAATCTAATGGAGTTCTCCCCGGTCCTCTGTTGCCTTTAATATAACACTAGAAACATTATTATAACCAGTCCACAATAAGTAAAAGGGGTAACAAACAGACGTACCATGAAGCAGCCAGAATAAGCTGCCATTAGCCATATGATCAACAACTAGAAGCTTTTCATCTCCTGCAAAATAATAAGCTTTCAAAGTAACCAAATTTGGATGTCTTAATCTCCCCAAGATCTGCATCTGCTGCTCAAATTCTTTCCTTGAAATCCCATTTAAATCTTTCAATCTCTTCACCGCCACAACACTTCCATCATCCAACATTGCTTTATAAGTTGTCCCAAATCCACCTTTTCCCATCATTTCAGCTGAAGCTCTTAACAAATCCTCCAGTTCAAATGTTCTCTCCCCATACAAGAAAACAACCTTACCTGTCGAATCCGATCCGGAATGGGTCGGATACGGCGGTGCGTTTGAGTACGAATACGGGCTTGATGAATACACAATCTTCTCTGCTTGTCTTTTCCCTGATGACAAATTGCTGGAGTACTTCCCCCAGAAATAGCAATATAAAAGCAAACAGGCTAGTCCTAGAACTAGAGCATCTCCGATTATTATGAATATTATGGCTAGATAACTGATTTTGCTTCTGTGGGTGTTCGCTGGGGGAGCGATCATCGACGGCATTGTGTTCGGAGATGATGCGACGGTTGTTGTATTAGCACTTAAAGGAGAAGCAGTTTCCCCACCAGGCTCCTTCGGATTAGAGGGAACCGGACATCGATTATCCAGAGGCGGCCCGCATATATTCGGGTTGTTCTTGAAGGAGGCTGCAGGGAAGGAAGAAAGCGAGCTGGGTATCTCGCCGGTTAAGTTATTCCCAGTGACGTTGAAGTCGTGAAGATTTGGCAACCTCAAAATGGGAATAGAACCCGTAAACTGATTTTCTTCCAGTCTCAGAGTCAGCAAATGTAGCAATCCAATCACACTCGATGGGATGTTGCCGGTAAGGGAATTATACGACAGATCTAGACGGTTAAGTTTAAAAAGTGAGGTAACCGAAAAAGGAAAGTCACCGGAGAAATGGTTATGTGAAAGGAAGAGATGTTTGAGATTAGTGAGTGTAGAGAGATCCGGAATACGACCCGAAAACCCATTATTCTTCAGGCTCAGAACTCGAAGTTGTGTCAGGGAGACGATTGGAATAGGGAACGAACCTTGAAGATTGAAATCTTCAAGAACCAAATGAATGACACGGTTATGGCCACAGGAAACTCCAACCCAGGGATTGGAGTTGCTGCATGGTTGAAATGACGAGTTCCAGGACGTCAACACGGCGTCGTTTGGATCGACGACTGACTTTATGAGGAGCAGAGACGGTGCATCCGGGTGGTCCAAGGAAGCTGCGTGATGAAGAAAGAAAAGGAAGCACACAGCGAGTGCGGCGGTGAAAGGAAGAGGCATTGGTTTCGGTTTCAGGAAGAGGGACTGCTATAGCTAGTAGTGCAGTGGTAGTGAAGTGAAGAAAAAGAAATGCGCCGCCATTAAATGTTTGAAGAAAAGAAAAGGTACATGTAACCACCATGAATAAATTTATGTCAGGCTATAGTTGAAGAAATTCGTTTGTATATTTGCACCAAAATGTTGCACGCTTACTTATTATTATATATTATTAATTGAATGAAACCAACAAAATCACTGTCCTATAGTTGGGAGGGAATAAATTTAGACAACATGGCCTGCTGTCCTCCACTCTACACATTTAACCCACCTTTTATTATTAAATAATTTATTTCTCTTGATTTTAGTATGATTAAAATTGAGGTGTTGAATATTAACTTATGATTACATCAAAATTAATCAAATAATTGGATGATTTAATTGCAGTGGTGTGCACTGTGCACATGACAAGCTTTGCTTTGTCTTGTTTTGAATTAAGGTTATATTTGTTGGAAACCGTGATGATTTAAAGATTACAAAAAGGGTAATACTTTAATGTATAGTTCAAATAATTATCATAATTTTGATAAAGTTTGGTCTTTGGATTTCAAATTTACTACACGATAGTCGATACACAACTCATCTGCGTACATAATATTTTGTTCCAGTTATCAACCCCAGAAAAAGAAGAACCTTATTACATATTAAAGAATATAAATAGGGCAGCCTAACAACAACAATTAAAATAGACAATGAATTGTTGATGAAAAAATGAATTATGATGTTGAGAAACGACGTTTTATGTTTAGTTAAACGACTTTGACTCCGCTGGGTATTTTTCCTTCCATTGCATCCTTCTTGTTTCTGCAATCTGCACACAGAAACGGACCCTGCCATGGCTTTGAGCTCATTGAAAATATGGAGCCAGCATGAACCGAAATCCCCTCGTTAGGAGCCAGATTGGCTTGGCAGATCGCGCACACGAATAGGCCGCTGTTCGATTGTGCACCGGTATCGTCTTGTCCCAATCTGTCAAATGATCAAAAACATTAGTTTATCCACAGTTGATTCAGATTTGAGAATACTAGCAACCTTTCAGCAAGCATAGCTGATCCTTCTTCAAAAAGTTCCTCAACAATTCCAACAGATGACAGTCTCTTTGATATTTTATTAGCAGACCAGAAACAGTGTTTCCCTGTAAAGAAAGCTTTAAGTTTGATGTATTTTTTTGGTGGCAGTGGAGGTGGGCATTCGACAGTGGTGTTGTCTGGAGGGACTATGTCGACTACAATGCAAGTTGTGTCGTCCTTCAGCCCGTTTGTCCGTAAAGTTTCCTGTATTCACAAGTGGATCAAATATGTAGGATCACATCAGCAGAGGGAGATTTACCTTGACAACTTGTCTAGCTGCTAGGTCTGCAGGCAATCCACGACAACATTTGGCTGTGTTTTCTGATGATAACGCATCCCATATGCCATCGGAGGCAATGATTAGCCTTCCACCGGTATTTGATAGCTTAACAGCAATGGAAGATGTCAGATATGCTAAAAAGAAAGTGAATTAATAGCTGTATGAGAAGACAGAAGCTTACTTTTACTTGCTTCACATAAGGTACAGGTACTATGAATTCACCAACATCCATGTCACCGATTGATCTCGAGAGGCATAGACCTCCTGGCCAACAACGAAGAGGACCAACCTAAAGAGTTGGATGCATGAAGCAGAATTGAACACAAACCAGAAGTAAAGTAAAATGATTTACACAGAACAATAAGTTTGTGAAAATCTCACCTCAGTTCCACCACAAAGGCTAAGCCTACCAACTTCACCTCCACTTGCTGTTACACGTTCTCTTCTGCGATATTAACAATCACATATGAATTCAAAATATATATAACATAAAGTGACAAGAGCAAAGAAGCTTACTCTTCAGCATTTTCTTCAAGTCTATGATCAACTGTGAGGACAGATACCCCACTGCCTGGAGAATCTAGGATACATCGTGAATCTCCGACAGATGCCACTGTAACTGTCCAGCCATCAACGATCACAAATGTTGCCGTAGTACCCGATGTTTTACCTGCAGGGATTGGCATCAGATCATATGATCAATTTTCATTGAACCATCTTTTCGAGCCATATTTGACAGTTTTAGATCAGAATAACGTGCCTTTGCTCTGGAAAACCTTGTCAGTTTTAACAAATGCTGCTACTAAAGCTCGTGGTAAGGCGTGAAGCCATTCATCCCGTCCAATTCCACGAGGAATTGCATCCAAAACATAGTTTAACAAATGATCTCTTGAAAAAATTGCAGCCGCACTCCCATTATGCCCATCAAAAATCTGATAAAGAACATGTTAATACCATAATATGGCGCAAATATTTGATGAACAAATGAAAATATTCCCAAATCAAGACTGAAATCTTTGCAGGGATATGAAAGAGGATTCAATAAAAACAGATACCCAAATCAAGATCATACATATTAAAATAAAAGTACACAGAACATACTCCAAAAACAGAGAATGAAGACAGCTGATTGCCAGGAACTCGCTGGCAGTCACTTCTCATCAAGAAATAATCCTCTCCTTTCCTGGGTTGTGCAGCAGAACCATATCTAACTGTTGGCTTCTCCAGCTTCTCATTCTTAAACTCCCTCGAGATCAATGCAGCCAATGGTACAAGATCTCCTCGGGTACTATGCTTATCCCCTCTAGATCCCATCTATAACACTGTCAATTCAAGTAACCTAGAGATTTGGATATCAGAATTCTATATACAACTCAACAACATTCCTTCTCCTTCAAAAGTTTGATCTTTACGAAACCGAAGAAAAGTGGAAGTCTTTATTTATTATATAACAAATACCAGATCACAACTAAATACCAAGCATAAGTCCAGACCCAGCTTCCAATTACTTCAATCAGACCCCAAGATTCACCTGCAATTTCAAAGTAGAGATGAGATCCAAATCTCAGAAGGCTAATTCCATAAAATTAGACGTCTAAAAGATGCGGAAAAGGTAAACGCAAAAAAATATTCCGGAATACATAAAAAACTAAAAGTCAAACCTGGGTTACCCCGAGACTACGCAGCCTTACAACTTTCTTTCAGTTCGTAAAAGAACAGAAAAACGCAGATCTGATAGCGACTGCAAAACCCAGTGAAAAGAAAGTAGTAGAAAACCCGGGAAGATTCAACGGGGAAAGAATATCAAACCAAACGCGTATTGATGAAAAGAGAGATGAACTGTGAAGACAACAACTCAAATCAACGCGAACCCACCACCACTTATATTTGTACTACATTAAATAACAAAAATTGAATATACACACTTTCTACGAAAGAGTCATTCACAGATCAGAATGCAGATTGCAGGCAGGCTGCCGCTGCAATGGAGATGATATTTCTTGTTGCTTGAAGGAGTACAATCGAGCGACAGCTGGCACTGACCAATCGTTACGAGAATGAGTATAGCGAGCAATCACGTTCTCTTATTCTATTTGTCAGGAATTTGAATTTCCTTCTTTATTATTATTTTCTTTTTCCAGATAAACTAAAGATTACGTAAGCCGTATATTTCACTGGGCTTTCAAACACTTAAATGGGCCGATAGCCCGTCTAATGTAAATGATTCATTTTCTTTCTTGACGTTATTCTACAATCTTTAATTGTATTTAAATAAATACTATAAATGGTTTATACTTTATAGTGATATTTCACTTCTTTTTAAAATACATAATATACTTAATGTATAAATATGTTTTTATTAATTATTATTTAGTTACAATATTTATTAATATACAAAATTATAAATGCAATTAATCTATATATATGATTTGCTAGATAATATGTAATTAGGATATAATATCATTTTTTTATAAAATATTAACAAGAACTAGATCATCCATAAGGTGAATTCATCATTTTATTTAATATGCCACGATAGTGGTTCTTTTTATATTTAATAAGTTAGTTGAAAGTAAAAATTAATAAATTCTAAATTATATTAACTGTTGTAATAAACATGGAAAGTCTCGAGGAGATAAGCACTCAGGTTTCAATCATGGCTTTATTTGTTTATTTTATTTATGTGTCTTTAATGTTGTCAGGCCGCTGTCATTCCCGCTCATTTTCTCAGTCAAATTTTTGAATTGAACCCACTTTGCCAAGTAAAGCATTTAATTATTGTATTTCAAATAGTTTTCATGTAAAAAATTAATGATAAAATAAGTTCATCAGCTGTCTAATATGGTATATTTACTAATATTTTAATACGTTTTCTATTTTTGTTTAAAAAACATTTGATTTATTTGTCACTAACATTGTACGTTATGCATTAGAGATAATACGCTATCGGGGCAGGACGAAAACTGCTCTGGTAATATCAATTAACCTATTTAAATTCAAACTCAACAGTGAATGAACAGTAAAAATGAAGGAGATATCTCTCCGTCGTTTTCGCTCTTCAGCAGTTCTTGCTTCACTTCTCTCTCTTTGACTTAAAGAAGACGAAACGAGGACTTAAAGGGTTTTTTGTGGTTTTCTGGCAAAGATTCTTGGGTTGGGTAGCATTTTTGGTTGAAAAAAGGCGTTTGAAAGTTCAAAAAACGAGGAATGGTGTTTTCTTGACTTGCTCTAAGCGTGCGATATTTAACATGTATATTCCTTTCTTTCTCATTGTTTCTGCTGTTTCTTTGCGTACGGATTCATCACCGGCGAATTTGTGCAGTTGGAAATTGGATGTGAAATAATTTGACGAAATGGCGGCTTCATATTCACGTGGAAGAAGTAGGTCACCATTTGGTCACCGGAAACCTTCCAGTCCGTACTCTTCTATTTCATCATCATCGTCGATAATGAATGGGAGATTAATTCCGCGTTCACGCTCTACGGCAACGCCATTTTACGGTAGTGGAAGTAACGGCTCCAGATCCACAACGCCGAATAGAAACCGAGGCGATTATTCTCGGAGTAGCACCACGGTGAGTTACCCTTCGATGGAAGAACCGCTGATTGGAGAGAAGATGGACGGACACTCAAGATCGGCAGATAGCATTTCTGTCACTATTAGATTTCGGCCATTGAGGTCAAGCTTAATTTAATTGTAGATCTGACCCGATTGCTTAATAGATCCCTGAATATACGGGGATTTTGAAGATGAATTTATGGAATACGAACGCTCATTTAATTGCTCTCATTTTTCCTTTCATCACGATTGCAGTGAACGAGAATATCAGAGAGGAGATGAAACCGCATGGTATGCCGATGGAGACAAAGTTGTTCGTAATGAATACAATCCGGTAACTTCATATGCGTTTGGTAAGCTGCTCACCTCGTTCATTTCCTTTTTCCTCCCTCGGTGCTTCATAATACAAATGTTTTTAGCTGTCGATATGTCTTTTGAGTTCAAATTTTCTTTCAGAAGCTGGATGCACCTGAATTTCATCAACTTCATATTTCTGGATTTTGTATTCCAATAAATTTGATTTAGATTCAAACTAGAAATTTTAAAATTGATATTCCTTCCTTCACTCAATTGCAGATAGGGTTTTTGGACAAAGTACAGGCACCAATGAAGTGTATGAAGTAGCTGCTCGCCCTGTAGTCAAGGCTTCCATGGACGGCATAAATGGTATGGATTGGCTTTTTAACCCATCTATTATTGTTCGATGATATACTTCATTCACGTATAGCCTTTTTATGCTGACTAATGTGCCAATTGGAGATCTAGTAATCTTGTGGACTAACGTTAGACAATTGATTTGCAGGAACTGTATTTGCATATGGTGTTACTAGTAGTGGGAAAACACACACAATGCATGTAAGCTCAATTTCATTGTTACGTGTTCCAAATATTTGGTCCTACAATAACTGGAAGTCTCTAGTTACTGTCATGTTTTTATGTGTTATATCATGTATTAGGGAGACCAAAGTTCTCCAGGAGTCATTCCCCTTGCTATAAAGGATGTCTTTAGCATCATTCAAGATGTAAGTGCAGTTTTGATCTCATTGAGCATGAAAACATTTCATTCAATTGCAAACTTCCCACTTTGTTTGTTATTCTTTTATTTATGTTTTTTATTTTTTTATTATCCTATTTTTGGAGCATTGGGAAATAAGATCAATGCTTCTGGATTGATGGAAATTTTTTCTCAGACGCCAGGTCGTGATTTTCTTCTCCGTGTTTCATATCTTGAAATTTATAATGAGGTTAGTAGCTTTAGATTTGTTTTACTCTTATCTAAATTTGTTTTTACTCAAATAACTTACATTTTGATCGACAATTATATAGATTTCATTTCTGTATCAATTTTCTTTATAATAGACATTTTATTTCTAGAAATGTTTCTTTGGTTATTTATATTTTATGCTATCAGGTGATTAACGATTTGTTGGACCCAACTGGTCAGAATCTACGTGTGAGAGAGGATGCACAGGTGGTTTTCCACTTACAATTTGTTCTGAAAGTTGATCTCTTTTGATTCTAGCCTCCTGTTTATCTCTAGGGAACTTATGTTGAGGGCATAAAGGAAGAAGTTGTTTTGTCCCCTGGACATGCTCTTTCGTTTATTGCAGCAGGAGAAGGTAAACATTTTGCATGCTTTCACTGTCATAAGAACACTTTTACTGAATTTTTTTATTGTCCCATAAATCTTAAGTAAATCTGTTGGGTAGATAATCATGCCTATCTATTTTTTCCTTACGAGTTTCATGGCTTCCTAAATTTTATAGAATAACCCTTGAACTCACTGTAATTTAAATCACAGAACATCGGCATGTTGGATCAAATAATTTCAACCTATTCAGCAGCCGGAGTCATACAATATTCACGTTGGTGCGTATTTAAAATTCGCAATGATGACTATATGTGATACAATTACGTATTTGGTATCTTGGCATATTCTTAACCATTCATTCTTTGGGAAATACCTTATGTCATAATTTTTTGCAAAATTTGTTTTTTGTCATCCTTTATTGTTATTCTTTGCCCATCTCTTTTAACTTCTGAATTCAATTGGTTTAGATGATTGAGAGTAGTGCACATGGGGATGATTATGATGGTGTAACATTTTCACAGCTGGTAAATGTTTGTTATTTATTCGAAATTATTATATATGGGTTTTTAGCAACAACTGCATTGATTTTTAGCAAACACAGAAATTTATCTTCTAACCCAGTCCTCTGTTTGCAGAATTTGATTGATTTAGCAGGATCTGAAAGTTCAAAAACTGAAACAATTGGCTTGAGAAGAAAGGAAGGATCATACATTAATAAAAGTCTGTTAACGCTTGGCACTGTTAGTACTTGAACATCCTATCTGTTTATTTCCATTCTGCGCACATTTTCTTTAACCACACTTTTGCCTTTTCATCATCTGCCTCTCTCTTCCTTTGTAAGTTATGATAAAAGTGTCTTATTTTCAGGTTATTGGGAAGCTTAGTGAAGGTAAAGCATCTCATATTCCTTATAGGGATTCTAAACTTACCCGCCTTCTGCAATCTTCACTAAGTGGGCATGGTCATGTATCGGTGAGAATCCATATTTATTATTTGTTGAGTTGCATGGGTTGTACAGTTAATCTAGTTTCTTTTAATTAAGTTGGCTATGTGTTGGTTTGTGTTTTGGTGGTTAATTTTCCTCAATGTTTTCTCATCCAGCTTATTTGTACCATCACTCCAGCATCAAGCAACATGGAGGAAACCCATAATACCTTAAAATTTGCCAGTAGGGCAAAATGTGTAGAAATTTATGCAGCGCGCAATAGAGTGGGTTATTTATTATATTAGCCGGAATTCACAATACACTTTGAAAACAGCAGTTCTGATTTATTTTTGTTTTTCAGATAATCGATGAGAAATCATTGATAAAAAAATATCAAAAGGAAATATCATGCCTAAAAGAAGAACTTAATCATCTCAGAAAGGGAATGATTGCTGGTGCCAGCCAAGAAGAAATTTTAGTCTTGAAGCAGCAGGTTTGGCTCCCTTATTGTAATGTGTTTAGATAATTCAATTGCTTGTGATTGTTCTTGGGAAATTTATTTCTTTAATATTATCACGTGTTTTTGTCAATGTTGTCTGTACATCATCACTGACTTTCATTTTTTAACCACTTTTTGTAAAGTTGGAAGAAGGCCAAGTAAAAATGCAATCAAGATTGGAGGAGGAAGAAGAAGCTAAGGTTGCTTTGATGAGCAGAATTCAAAGACTAACAAAATTGATACTTGTTTCTTCTAAAAGTACCCTACCTGGATACACACTTGATACACCTTGTCATAAGAGAGGTTTCTCATATTCCGAAGATGATGCAAGTTCTAGCCCTGGCTCCCTAATTTATTTTATCATTATCATCATTTTGACTTGTTTTTCCTTTTGTTTTTGCAATTTATTTATCATCTCCTCAAAACAGAAGTTGGATACTCTACACAATGGCTCATTGATACTAGATGGTGAAAAGGATTCTCCTTCTTCTGCGTTAACAGTTACATCCGAAGCCATTGATTTTAAACATAGAAGATCCTATAACAAGTGGAATGATGACAAATCACAAGCTGGTAGCACCATTACAGAATCTAGTCATCTATCAAATATCCCAATTGTATGCTCCCCAAAAATTTCTGTTCAAACATTTTCCCTCTTTCGATTTAGTTTTTTTTCTGGTGCTGGCTTGCTGTTTCGTTATATTACGTTTTTTGGGTTTTAGGATGGTATGTCAATGTCAGATCAGGTGGATCTCCTATCTGAGCAGGTGAAGATGCTTAATGGGGAAATTGCATTGAGCTGCAGTACCCTCAAGCGTTTTGTTGAGCTGTCAGTTGATGATCCTGAAAGCTCAAAGCCTCAGGTAATATATATAATTTCTTCCCACTTCTTGTGAAACAATTTGATATCTTGTGAATCACTCAGCATGAAAAATTTTGGGTTTGTTGTTTAACTCATTTATTCTCAATCCTTGTATTCAATTCTATCTTCAATTATTCTACAACCTTACTCTGCAAAAATAATTTGAGCTATGCCCCACAATTTCTACTGTCATATCTTTTTCCCTTTATATATTTATTTCCAGATTGAAAATTTGGAGCATGAAATAAATGAAAAGAAAAAACAGATGGGTATTTTAGAACAGCGAATAGTAGAGTTCCGTGAAGCTTCTATGGCTAATGCATCTATGGTTGAAATGCAAAAGGTAATCTTATTCGCTTAGGTTCTTGGTACCCCTCTTGTTATAGTATCATCTGGAATGTTTTTGTGCTGTATAAAAAGTTATTCTATTGATGGTCTTCTGTTCTGGCAGACTGTAATGAAGCTCATGGCAGAGTGCAGTGAAAAGGATTTTGAGCTTGAGGTTTCTATATTCTTTCTTCGCGCACATTATTTTTTATTACTCCTCAGTTATTTGCTCACTTTATTTATCCTTTCACAGATTAAATCGGCAGACAACCGTGTCCTTCAAGAACAGCTAGAAGACAAGGTGAAATATTTCTTACGAAAATTTAGAAGTCCAATATGAATTATTTACTTGAAACATTGCTGTATGAACTGTCCTTTATATGTCTGAGTCCGTGTTTGCTGACAGTGTTCTGCGAATAAGGTGTTGCAAGAGAAAATAATCTTTCTGGAGCATCAGATGTCTTCATTTTGTGCTGATAAGATGTCATCCACACCCGATTTGAGTATATCTAATGAATATGCTGATGAGTTGAGAAAGAAAATGCAGTCACAGGCAATATTTTAATTTTCGTTTCTTTTATCACATTCTTTTGCATTGATCAAAATATCAATTAACTTGTATTGAGAATTTGCAATGCAAGAATTAGTGGTGAATTTATTTTGGGTCAAGGCAGTTTTGCAATGACCTTTTGCTTTCCTGTACTTCATTTCTTTGATACTTTTTTTGCTTGAAGCAGGAAATTGAGAACGAGAAGTTGAAACTAGAGCATGTTCACATATTGGAGGATAATAGTGGATTACGTGTACAGAATCAGAAATTATCTGAGGAAGCTTCTTATGCTAAGGAGTTAGCATCTGCTGCTGCAGTTGAACTAAAGAATTTAGCTGCGGAAGTTACTAAGCTATCACTTCTGAATGCTAAATTGGAAAAAGAATTGCAGGCTGCCAAGGAGTTGAGCTCAAGAAATCCCAACATCCGCAAGCACAATGACTTCCAACGGTCTCACCGAGGTCGGGTTTCGGGAATGGTCAATGGTGATTTTGAATCTTGGAGCCTTGATTATGATGATCTAAAATTGGAATTACAAGCTCGTAAACAACGGGAAGCAGCGCTTGAAGCTGCTCTTGCTGAAAAGGAGATTTTGGAAGATGATTACAGACAAAAGTTCGAGGAAGCAAGGAAGAGAGAGGCTTCCCTAGAGAATGACCTGGCAAACATGTGGGTGCTTGTTGCTCAACTCAAAAAAGAGGGGAATATAATGCAAGAGAATAAGATCAACAAGAGGTACAATGAGGATATTGATCCAAATATCAAAGCATTGATCGTCAATGGTTCCATGGATCCATTGTCTGAAAATTTTAAAATTACGGATAAGTTACCGCCAACTTCTGATGTTCCTAAAGAAGAGCCTCTAGTTACTCGGCTGAAGGTAAAATAATCTTCTCGCTGAATTTTCTGGTGTTCTGCTGGCCAGTGTTTTTTTGTATTCATTAAATGTTTTTCGTTGGAAGAGAAAGCCATTTATTATGTCTCCTCTAGGCAAGGATGCATGGGATGAAGGAGAAAGAACTTAAATATGTTGCAAATGGAGATACGAATTTCCATATGTGCAAAGTATGTTTTGAATCATCTGCTTCTGCAATGCTTCTTCCCTGTCGCCATTTTTGCTGTAAGTTACACTTTATCTAAATGAGCTTGCCATCTGTAGGTTTGAAAACAGTAACTTAATCTCCTTTTTTCAGTATGCAAGACTTGCTCCCTTTCATGCTCCGAATGTCCCATCTGCCGAACAGAGATTGTGGACCGGATTTTTGCTTTTACCTGACACCAACGATCATCATTCCCACCAATTCGGTGAGTGCATTTTAGCTATCTATATGTGTATCATCACTAAACAATTGCCAGTGTTTGTGGATTAACTAAGTTTGGTTGTTTATTTGTTGCAGGGATAGTGGAGTTGTTGTGAATCCATTTGTGAATACCTGCTTCTTGTTTTGTGGAGTGGCAGGTGCGCGAGTCTTTCATTTGTTGAGAAATGAAAGCATAGTTGTTATAATAACATTGTGTGTTGTGTTTTATAATATATGTCAAGTTGCGCTTCCCCATCCCAATCTCAGGGGCTACCTTGTCGGTATGCCTTGTCACTCATTAGATTTACCTGGTGCGTGAAATCTTTAAATACAACCTTTCTTAAACCGACTGCAATATTTAATACTGATATACATATGAAATGGTTTTGGTGTTAGGACCGGATCAATGGGGGATCCATTACATTTATATACAATGCACACGTTACATGCCAAGGGAGGGATATTGATTTTGTTGGTATCAAAGAAATTAATGTAGAGGTAGGAGTAGAGCAACACTCAATTGCACATTTATAATCGCATCCTTTTATATCAACCAATAATTCACCAAAATTATTGATTGGGTGGAAATACAATGTGGCCGTCTTTTATATTAATTATTATTATTAAGTCTGTAGGACCCAGTCTACCTTCTCCAATCACGGCACACTTGAAAATTAAAGTTAAAATTAAAACTAAAACTAAAACCAAAACCAACCAGCTATGAAATATAATGAAGGAAGTTGAATTTTTTTCCTTTTAAGTTGTTAGCCAAGATCTGTTTCTCAATTCATTTACTAACTCTTTTCCCACCTTTTTCTTTTTCTTTTTACTTTTACTTTTTTTTTCTGGGTTTCCTGGCAGAGCAAGTTGTCTGAGATCTACCCACTTACATTCTGCTTCTTTCCGAGGTGATCTATCTTGAATTCAGTGCGTCTTAGTTATATCATATAAGGATTCCTGACTTTGGGATTTCATAATCTTAATTAATATGTGATACAGAGGGTTTCAGGAACCAGATTTGATCATGCAATGCTTGCTTCTGTGGATGTTAATTGTTTTGAATTTTGATAAGAATATGCTGCTGATCAAGGGTTTTGTATTTTTTCTTGATAGCAAAAATGGCGAGAAAAAATGGTGGTTGGTTTTCTAAAGTAAGGAAAGCTATCGGCAATCGTTTCAAGGATAACAAGGCTGAGGTGCGTAAGATATTTCATGGCCTTGTTGCTTTTCTGGTACATTCAACCCCTTCTTTTCATTTATTTCAGAGGACGAATAAATCCAAGAAGAAATCTATAATACAGACTCCAGATCCAGTTCCTGGACCGTCAAATCCTCCTCGAGTACCACCATTGGAAGAGGTGAAGCTGATCGAGGTGGAGAATGAGCGCACAAATCATGCTTACCCTGTTGCAACGACTACAACTGATGGTGCTGCCGCTTCATGTCAATTTGCTACATTTACTCAACCCTCAGGAAAATCAAAGGCTGAAGTCGCTGTAGTCAAAATGCAAGCTGCATTCCGTGGTTACCTCGTATGCCTTCACTAAAATCTTCCATCATTTGCTGCTCAGTCAGGATGAGAAGAAAATTAGTCTAATACACCGTTTGTGGTTTGTAAGAAGATAAACTTTTTTTCTGTATTATTTTCATCAGGCAAGGAGGGCATTTAAAGGTCTAAGGGGGCTTGTGAGACTGAAAGCCTTCGTTGATGGGCCAATTGTGAAACGCCAGACTTTAAACACATTGAAATGTATGCAGGCTCTATCTCATGTACAATCTCAGATCCAATCAAGAAGGTCCCGGATATTAGAGGAGAACCGGGTACTTCAGAGACAGCTACTGCAGAAACAAGCAAAAGAGATGGAGAGCTTCAGAGTTAGTTCCCCTTAACTTGCATTTGTTTCTTTTTCTCTGCTTTTTTTGTAAATCTGGAGTGCTTGCTTCTATCCTCTGTTTTAGCTTGTTTGCGGTTTTCATTTATCCATTGAGCCAATGTTTGCTGTGGATTCATTTGGTGTTTCTCCCTTTTCTTTTATATTTGTTGCTTATGTTATCCTCCTAGGCAAATGTCAAGCCAATTATCTTAACTACTTTGATGACCAATTGTTGTGCTAATGTCTTTGTGGGAATTCGGTTATTGATAATTACAATATCCATAGATTAGCAGTTCTGCCTGTTTGTTCGGTTCCATCTATTTAAATGTATATGCTGTATAATCCAGATTGGTGAGGAATGGGATGATAGTCTGCGTTCAAAGGAAAAGATTGAGGAAAATTTGTTGCACAAATATGAAGCTGCAATGAAGCGTGAAAGAGCTCTTGCTTATTCATATACTCACCAGGTAGTAGGTACAATGAAAAAACATGTCTTTTGTTTCTTTTGTCCTTTATTTTTTGTCCATATGAACAGCAAACATGGAAGAAATCTACAAAGCAAACTAATCTGTTGTTCATGGACCCTATTAATCCTCAATGGGGCTGGAGCTGGCTGGAAAGATGGATGGCTTCTCAGCCAGGGGAAACAAGAATAAAGATGACTGAAAATGATCAGCCAGGAGAAATCACAAAGTCCTTTGCTCGTTATCAACTAAACTCTGAAAACTCCCCTGCAACTCCCTCTTCAAAGATGGCTTCTTTGAAGATAAAGAGTGGTAGCTCAAAACAGAAGAGCTTGAAAAGCCATGATGATGATTCAAGAAGCTCGTTCAGTGTTCAATCTAACAGGAACAGGAGGCACTCAATTGCTGGATCATCCATTGGAGATGATGAAAGCTTAGCTAGCTCTCCATCAATTCCCAGTTACATGGCTCCAACTCGTTCCGCAAAAGCCAAGCTAAGTTTGGGTACAGACAATGGAACTCCTTCTTCTGCTAAGAAACGCCTTTCTTTTCCTCCATCACCGGCAAGGTCACGTCGACTTTCGACCCCAAGGAGAGTTGAGGCTGAGTCCTTAGCAGCAAACTGAAGACATTTAAGGGAATGACTGAAAGATTATAATACTTAATTGTTGCAGTCTGCAGACTGCAGTGATTGAAGGAAGATGTGCATTTTGATGTTTGTATCATATGTACTTTTTCAGATATTTGTTTCCTATATATTTTATTTAGAGAATGGCTTTTCAACGTTCAATATTGATGTATGACCTCCCTACCTTTTTACGACATCTTAATTAATATAACAATATTTATATTGTAAAAGTGCTATATTTATTATTATTTTACANAATGCAATGAAATTTGTACCAAACCTTGTCTCAGCTGGTCTAACTATTTCTCTCCAAGATTCTCTTCTTCTCAACCATGCAAGCCACCGTCCATGGTTATACACAAATCTACTTACCTTAGCAGCTTCATCAACAACATCTTTTATACACGACAATTTTCCTATATCCTTCAACATCAAATTGACACAGTGAGCTGCACATGGAGACCACGTAATGGTGTTATAGTGTTGCTCAATAAGGCGTCCAGCGGCAACATAATTGGCTGCATTATCCGTCACCATGTGTACAATATTTTCTGGTCCAACCCACTCAATAACCTCTTGAAATAAATAAAATAGCAACCTTGCATTCTTTATCATGTCTGAAGCATCCACCGATTTATAAAAAATGGTTCCACGTGGACTATATACTAGAAAATTAATAAGACTACGTGAACTCGTATCAGTCCAGCCATCTCCCATAATAGTACAACCAGTATCAGCCCAAGTAACTCTAACACTGTCCATCCATACTTGCAACTCTTTCTTGGCATTTTTCAATAGTGAATAACGTAATTGATGCACTGATGGAGGCTTAAATCCATCATCTAACTTAGAAACAGATCGAAGCATTGCCTTAAAATAATTACAATTCGCATTATTGAAAGGAACTGATGCCACATAGAAATACATGGCTATATCTCTATGAGCATTAGCTACAGCCTCTTTTCCAACCCAATACCGCTTAAGTGTTGGTTGAACTTGAGTGCTACTTCCACTTCTACCACAACTATCATTACCAAGATTCTTATATATAAAGCTTCGGGTTTCTTGGAATTCATCACCCTCATCAAGCTCTACATAATCCACATGATCTTCACCAAAAGTACTTACACCTCCATGCTCAACTCTCACACGTTTTTTCTTGTTAGAAGTAGAACATACTTCTAAAGCTTGTTGCATTTCATTTCTCACAATATTTGTAACTTTGGGACAAGCTTTCACATCCCCTTTCTTTCCGGCGAGATGTTGCTTAATTCTATGTATACCACCTCCATTTATTTTTTTATCACAGAAACAACAATGATTTTCATTTCGATCACCAACTTTTTTTACCACAACATATTTCCAAGTTTCATCACCTTTAGCACGTGAAAAACAATTAGAAGTAGACTGAGGAGTTCCTCCACTCTCAATATTGTCATCTTCCATTAAATCTGGTACATTAAAACATTTGAAATACATTAGCAACTAGAAACATTAAATCTAATATAACAAAATGTTAATTGATACAAATTATCAATTTAGAATTTAGAGATACAACAATAATATTTAGCAAACATATCAATTATAACTAATCAATTAACAAATATGCAAAACCAATCAATATATCCAAATTAACATACTATTTTTTAGAAGATAAGGAATATTATACATGAAAAGCAAAATTATTAAAAAAACAGTAACATAAATCTTAAATTAGACAATAAATTACATACACAAATCCTATTTTTAATAAAGAATAAGAAAATTGAACAAAAATGTAGAAAAAGTGCGTTAAAGATAACAAAATATGAAAGAACTTATATAAAAATGCAAAAAAAAAATACTGCATACACCTAGAAACTCAAATACAAAGCCAAGAAAAATTTCGATAAATTTAAAGAGGAAACTGTGATGTTCCAGAGTTGGACAAATTGGACCATAAGTTTTCTTCTGGGAAAAGTGGGAACCAGGAACTGCAAAGCGGCGAAGGAGAAGAAGAACAATTTATTTTATTTACCCTAGAATCTAGATTCATTATAATATATTAAATTTGATAAAAAAATAGTTGCACAGACCGTTTTATTAACGGCCAACGGTTCAACCGGTTTGACCGGACGGCCTGCTAACAGCCATCTTACCATGATGGTAAGATGGAACCGAAATATCAAATAATCAGCCGATTGAAGGCTGTGGTGACACGTGTACTGGACCCACTGAATCAGCTGACCTTGTTCCCGTCCATCTTAAGCGATGGGACGTAAACCTAGCCGTTGGATCTTTATATTGGTTCTTTGTATAAAAGGCAACGTCTCTCTCTGGATTGATCTGCCACCGGCACGGCACAAGGTGGCCTCTGACCCTGTCCCCTTCTGAATTAACTATGTTGCCGTTACGGGTTTCGATGCATTCAATGCCGTTGGGCCAGCCTCGTGATTCGCTTTTATGCCAGTGACTTTTCGGGAGCCTTTTTCCATAGGAATTCAGATCAGATCTGCCAACAAAGGAATTCTCTTGGGTTTTGTGATTTGGAATGACCTCGTTTTATATATTTTGATTGCCTGACTTACTAATCGATTGGAGGTTGTTGAGTTGAATCATAGAAGCTGCTGTGTTGTTGAAGTGGGGGTGTATGGCGGCGTCTGCACATGTGGATCGATTTCCCAGGGCTTCTTTGTGTAATTCTCTCGATTCTCTTCGTTTTGTTTTCTGCATTTTGTTGTTTGTTTTGGAAATGATATTTTTTTGAGAAGTTTAGGTGTGAGGAGTTTAGTTAAATGGAATGTGAGCTTCGTGGTATTGTTTCAGTTTGAGGTAGAGCGGTCGTGGTAATGTGAATGTACAATTAAGTATATTTTATGAGGACTAAAGTCATCGATTATTTGTACTTGGTTGTCGTTTTAAAATCACCTATATCCATTTCTGCTTCAAATTGCTGTTCCTTGCTTAGACACTAAGACTTACTGGTTTAATGTTCCGTGCTCCCGCCCCGTATAATGAAGAAAAGAGAGAGAGAGAAAATAGAACATTTGTTAAAATTTCATCGATAAAGATTGTCTTCTTCTAATCTTATATTATATTTGCTTGTAAGTTGGATTTTTTCCTGTTGCAGTTGAAATGAGCTTTTGATGTTTCTGTTATTACTTTCCAATCATGGCAATTGTTTCTAAATATCTGCAAATTCAAAAGGAGAGTTTATTTGGAGGGTTTTCCTTGAAATATAATCCTCATGATTATTCGCATGCTCTAACAGGCTTTGATGGTTCCACTAGTAAGGAAGAAAGAAGGGAGAGAAAATCTGATTTTGAGAACTCAGAAGATGAAAGGAGGACAAGAATTGGTAATTTGAAAAAGAAAGCTCTTCATGCGTCTTCTAAGTTTAAGCATTCTCTCAGGAAGAAGAATAGGAGAAAGAGTGACTTTAGAATCAATTCAGTTTCCATTGAGGATATAAGGGATGCTGAGGAGCTACAAGCCGTTGACTCATTTCGGCAAGCCTTGATATTGGATGAACTTCTTCCTGAAAAATTTGATGATTACCATATGATTTTGAGGTGCATAGCCTTGATGTAGTTTCACCCTGTTAATTCTGTAATCTCTTTTTGATTTAAATTTTCCTTAATGCTTCTTTTATTTATGTAAAAATTATAAGACATATTCATGTAGGTTTCTCAAAGCAAGGAAATTTGACATCGACAAGGCAAAACACATGTGGGCTGATATGATTCAATGGAGGAAGGATTTTGGCACTGACACCCTAGCTGATGTTAGAACTCAACATTTTTGCAATTTTTCCTCCTTTTGGGTCAGCTTTGTTCTAAAATTTCTTTAATCTTTCCATTTTTTCGTCAGGAATTTGAATACTCTGAATTCTCTGAGGTTCAGAAGTTTTATCCACACGGATATCATGGGGTTGATAGAGAAGGAAGACCTGTGTACATTGAGAGACTAGGGAAGTGTGATCCAAACAAACTGATGCAGATCACCACCTTGGACCGGTTTGTGATGTACCATGTAAAGGAATTTGAGAGAACCTTTGCTATTAAGTTTCCAGCCTGTAGCATTGCTGCCAAGCGACACATAAATACTAGCCTGACAATCTTGGATGTTCAGGGTGTGGTAGGACTCACTGTCTTTATTGCTACAGTATCCAATGATGGTTGTTTTTAGTTGGTTTCCTAACTGTCACAAATTATATTAATACTGCGTTTCAGGGTTTTAAAAACTTAACGAATGGCTCACTTGATCTCATTTCACGACTCCAGAAGATTGATGGAGATAATTATCCTGAAGTAAAACTATGCTTAAATTCGCCTTTTTCTTGTTTTTCTATTTATGATTGTAAGGTTTTAATTCACTTGTTTTTTGGTTATAGACACTCCATCAAATGTACATAGTCAATGCTGGTCCAGGATTCAAGATTATCTGGAATACAGTGAAGAATTTCATAGATCCCAGGACAGCAACCAAGATCCATGTATGTTTTGTTATTTACAAGGTTAGGCTATATTATTTGGCGAGATACTAGTAAAAACACATGTTGTTCCTCAGGTTCTTGGATCTAAGTACCACAGCAAGTTGCTTGAGCTAGTGGATGCTAGGTGACAAGCTGGAAACAACACTATTTTCATTGTATAACTGGCTATTTATGCTATGTTGATCTTAATAAAAACGTTGTGTTTGTGAAGTGAACTTCCGGATTTCTTGGGAGGAACATGCACGTGTGAAGACAAAGGCGGATGCCTACGTTCTGGCAGAGGACCTTGGAAAAATCCGGAAATATTAAAGGTCTAGACTTTCTCACTATTTTTAAACTTTTGTCCACATCTTTGTGGGTATTAACCTGAATTGTTTTTTGATATTTTTCCCTGATTTGTTGCAGTTGGTGTTTAATGGTGAAGCACACAATGCCAGGCAAGTTGTTAAAATTATCAGCAGTGACGGGAATATTGTTTATGCCAAGCCTTCGGTATGTTGTTCTTTTCTTCGAAAATGAGTGTGCATTTGTTGAGTTTGTGTGTTTTATTGCGGTTGTCACTACAGTTAAGAAACAGTGATACATCTACTGGGGAATCTGGTTCTGAAGCTGAAGACATTGTTTCACCCAAAGCAACTAGAAAGTACTCTCATCTTCGTTTGACACCTGTCTCTGAAGAGGTGTGGTTTCATTCTAGATTTGTGTAGTTTGACTTCAACTGGGTGTGTTGGCTGAACAAGCTTCTGCATTTTCTGATTGTTGATAATGTGAGCTTTTATGTATCATTGGCAGGTGAAATCTATAGGTGCGGTTGTTTATGTGGGAGATTTCTCAGGGTATGATGAGTATGTTCCAATGGTTGACAAACCTGTTGATTCTGTGTGGAAGAAGCGCGTAAGCCCACAGACATATAATTTATCTAAAGGTTAAGATAAATTCCATTATACTCTCTATGTACCTTGTCAGTTTTATGTTACTAATCAATTGCTGGCATCGGTTTTTAGTTTTTAGTTTTTAGTTTTTAGTTCATATGTTATTAATCAATTGCTCGTAGCTGAAACCAATTATTTGAAAATTTTTGGTTTTTGATATCTGATTCTTGTTGGTAATTTTCAATTTATGATATTAAGGTGTCTGTCTGTATGGCATAATTGTTTTAACACACCCCAGATATGCTTGTGCCTCACAACTCCCAAAACGTATCAAGGTGTCGACTGGTGGCAGCCGTGATTGCCTTGTACATGAGTCTTCTATTGTTCGTCCGTTTGATTTGGGTTTGTATGAGAAGAAAGGTGTTAGGTTCATCATCAAAGCAGGATGAAGCAAATGTGGGATCTGAAGCAGAGAAAGAGATATTATGTAGGGTTTTGAAGAGGTTTGATGAGCTTGAAGAGAAGGTATGTGGAGTTGAAAAAAAGGCAACGCAGATGCCAATGCCATTCGAGAAGGAAGAGCTGCTAAATGCGGCTGTTTACAGAGTGGATGCCCTGGAAGCCGAGTTAATTGCAACCAAGAAGGTAGGCTCGGCTGGGCTGGGATATTCTCTGTAATCCAGGTTGATCTGATAGAATTTAATTGAAAAAATGCAGGTTCTGCATGAGACTCTAATGAGGCAGGAAGAAGTTCTTGCTCATATTGACAGTCAAGAAAAGGCCTCACCCCACCGCGTAAGCGTTTGCGTTTCCAATTATTTGGGTGTTTTGAATGTGCAGAAAAACAAGTTTTCATGCTGGTGAAGACAGATAGAGATTGTAAAAAAGATGAACCTTTTTCAATGGAATATACCATAGAAAAAAACATGTTGAAATTGAACCAAACCAATTAATATATAAGAAAAACATGTTGTCCATTTGTGATATCATTATCATTAGGGCATGAGGTGTACTTACTTGAATGGTCCTTCCTTAATTCAATTTGATTCTATTTATGCAAGTCTTTATGTTGATTAGTTAGTTGCATTTCCCAATGCAATGGTTAATAAAAAGTATCCTATCCTATCCTAATTAATAGCAAGGAATCAGGTTTTAGTATAAATAAATGTGTTTGTTAATTATAGAGTCAAAGACACAGAAGTGGACCATCCATGCCCATGGACATGGTCCACACTCCAGACCCTCAAAAACTTTTATATATCATATTATTAAGTCCGGAAAACATTATTTTCAATCAGTTGTTCAACATTTAAAATAATAAATTAATGTATGGGAAAATGAAGAGGTTTTGGAGAATTTATTAAACTAATCAACACCACAAATAAAAGTAAAATTAATTAAATGGAAGATGAAAATGTTTGTATGTATATATATGATGCCTCATTTTTAATTGATTTGTGTAGTGTGAGTTGGGTCTATCCGGGTATACAATTTCATTCAATCCAAAAAAAATATTTAAAATAAAATATTCAAGATTAATGAAAAACAACATAAATGTAGAATTGGAAATAAAATAAGTATTCTATCATGTAAATTACAAATAATATTTCTTTACTAAGAATATTATGTGATATTTTGAAATTATAAATATTATTAAAAACACATATTATGCATGCTTTAAATTTAAAAATATTTGTGCATTGATGTATTGAGCATAATAACTTTATTTTAAATGATCTGCTATATGCATAATAAAACAGTGAGTATTAGATTAGACATAAATATAAATTAATTAATAATGTAGCCAACACTCAAATCCGCATCCGAGTTCGTACGCACTTACCGTTTTCCCGGAGCATAACATAAACTAATCCATTAATAGAAAACCGATGGGTGAAAGAGTCTTTTTACTTTTTCTTCTTTCATTTTCACTATTTAAATCCATAGCTACTGGTACTACCTCTACCTTCACCACCCTCATCATTCTCTTTTCAATTTATCTTCTTCACCACGTAATTGTAATTCCCAATTCACATTCTACTGCAAAATGCCCAATCCCGGCGCTTCTTTCTCTTATTCTTTAAACAGGCGCATTTTGGGCCAAAAAGCACCCATTGTAGGCCAAATGCTCTACCTTGTCATATTTCTTACGCTCGCCATCTTTTTTACCTTTTTCCTATTTATTTTCCTCTTCCTTCGTCATCCCCGATTCAAACACACTTGCTTCCAAATCAGACGAACTTTTGCGTTTCTATCCAAGCAGGTTGACAACCAATCTGGTGTGGTAGTTAGTCTTCCGGAAGACAGGAACAATGTTTTCCTCGCTCAGGAGATGGCTCCGACGGGCGGGAGTAGTAGTAAAGTGGCGAGTGCAGAAAGTAAGGAGTCGACCACCACCAGGAGCGATTCGTCGTCGGCTTCTACTGAGGGTTTTGGGAATTTTGGGTGGGGTAGATGGTATAGCTTAATAGAGCTCCAAATCGCTACAAATCATTTCTCTGGAGAAAATGTGATTGGAGAAGGTGGATATGGTGTTGTATATCGTGGAGTTTTCACCGATGGCTCTATTGTCGCCGTTAAACGTCTTCTGAACAACAAGTAAGATCCTGATACGCTTACTGAAAGTTTAAATGCAATGGCGATCTGGTGAATGTACTTTCTCGTCCAGAGAAACTTGCCTCGTAATTTTCATGTATCGCTTGTTTGGTGGGATTTGGATCTACAGTTTTGCAACCTTTAGATTGCTGAATATTTTGGTTTATATCGTCTCTTTCGTTCACCATGGGCTAACCTTTAATTTTACTTTAACCGTTGGACCGCCTTATCTCATATTGGGGAACCTTTTCCTGTTTCCCCAGCTTAGATGTCATTTTCCTTTATTTCAATAAAATGCTTCTGGTTGGGGTAGGTTGATCTGTTATAAAATGATTAGCTTTTTCATTTTTGGACAGGGGTCAGGCCGAGAAGGAGTTTAAGGTGGAGGTTGAAGCCATTGGAAAGGTTAAGCACAAGAATCTGGTAAGTCTTGTGGGATACTGTGCAGAAGGTGCTCAAAGGTTAAACAAATCCTTCGTCTATCTCCTACTCCTACTCCCACTCCTTGTGAGTTTTGTGATGATGATGAATTGAATATGATCAGATTGCTTGTATTCGAGTATATGGAGAATGGGAATTTGGAGCAGTGGCTGCACAGTGATGTGGGTCCTGTAAGCCCTTTAAGCTGGGAGATCCGCATGAAAATTGCTCTTGGGACAGCCAGAGGGTGAGTTTGTTTATTGTCAAATGTCAACAGAGACTTGTTTGGTTGTGTTATAAATTGTTGGTTGATTGCAGATTAGCGTACTTACATGAAGGACTAGAACCCAAAGTTGTACACCGGGATGTGAAGTCAAGCAATATACTTCTAGACAGGAAATGGAATCCCAAAGTCTCTGATTTTGGACTAGCTAAGCTTCTTGGACCTGATAAAGGCTACGTTACAACCCGAGTAATGGGAACTTTTGGGTAAATATACTCATTTATTATACTAGCAGTACTTAACTACAGTAGTTATATGTTCTCTTCTCCCCCTCCCATACAGATATGTCTCCCCAGATTATGCTAGTACAGGCATGCTTAACGAAGGCAACGATGTTTATAGCTTTGGAGTTCTCCTCATGGAAATAATAACTGGCAGGCAACCCGTCAATTACTCCAAACCCCCTGGGGAGGTAACCCTCGCCTAAATCCCCCAACAACTAGATGAATTTGTGGTGTGGTCTAACTCGGAAAATGCATAGCAGATGAATTTGGTTGATTGGTTCAAAGGAATGATATCAAGCCGTCGATCCGAAGAGCTAATAGATCCATTGATGGATTCTCCCCCGTCTCCACGATCTTTAAAGAGACTTCTTCTCATTTGCCTTCGTTGCATAGACTTAGATGCCCATAAACGACCCAAAATGGGTCAAATTGTTCACATGCTCCAAGCTGATGAATTTTCGTATCGCTCCTCTGTAAGCATCAAATACCAGTCTTCCTTCTTCTTCCTTATTTTATTACTAACACAATCTCTGTCCATTTCCATCCAGTCTTGTGGTGACCCNTTTAGTGATGATACACATATAGATAGCTAAAATGCACTCACCGAATTGGTGGGAATGATGATCGTTGGTGTCAGGTAAAAGCAAAAATCCGGTCCACAATCTCTGTTCGGCAGATGGGACATTCGGAGCATGAAAGGGAGCAAGTCTTGCATACTGAAAAAAGGAGATTAAGTTACTGTTTTCAAACCTACAGATGGCAAGCTCATTTAGATAAAGTGTAACTTACAGCAAAAATGGCGACAGGGAAGAAGCATTGCAGAAGCAGATGATTCAAAACATACTTTGCACACATGGAAATTCGTATCTCCATTTGCAACATATTTAAGTTCTTTCTCCTTCATCCCATGCATCCTTGCCTAGAGGAGACATAATAAATGGCTCTCTTCCAACGAAAAAGCATTTAATGAATACAAATAAACACTGGCCAGCAGAACACCAGAAAATTCAGCGAGAAGATTATTTTACCTTCAGCCGAGCAACTAGAGGCTCTTCTTTAGGAACATCAGAAGTTGGCGGTAACTTATCCGTAATTTTAAAATTTTCAGACAATGGATCCATGGAACCATTGACGATCAATGCTTTGATATTTGGATCAATATCCTCATTGTACCGCTTGTTGATCTTATTCTCTTGCATTATATTCCCCTCTTTTTTGAGTTGAGCAACAAGCACCCACATGTTTGCCAGGTCATTCTCTAGGGAAGCCTCTCTCTTCCTTGCTTCCTCGAACTTTTGTCTGTAATCATCTTCCAAAATCTCCTTTTCAGCAAGAGCAGCTTCAAGCGCTGCTTCCCGTTGTTTACGAGCTTGTAATTCCAATTTTAGATCATCATAATCAAGGCTCCAAGATTCAAAATCACCATTGACCATTCCCGAAACCCGACCTCGGTGAGACCGTTGGAAGTCATTGTGCTTGCGGATGTTGGGATTTCTTGAGCTCAACTCCTTGGCAGCCTGCAATTCTTTTTCCAATTTAGCATTCAGAAGTGATAGCTTAGTAACTTCCGCAGCTAAATTCTTTAGTTCAACTGCAGCAGCAGATGCTAACTCCTTAGCATAAGAAGCTTCCTCAGATAATTTCTGATTCTGTACACGTAATCCACTATTATCCTCCAATATGTGAACATGCTCTAGTTTCAACTTCTCGTTCTCAATTTCCTGCTTCAAGCAAAAAAAGTATCAAAGAAATGAAGTACAGGAAAGCAAAAGGTCATTGCAAAACTGCCTTGACCCAAAATAAATTCACCACTAATTCTTGCATTGCAAATTCTCAATACAAGTTAATTGATATTTTGATCAATGCAAAAGAATGTGATAAAAGAAACGAAAATTAAAATATTGCCTGTGACTGCATTTTCTTTCTCAACTCATCAGCATATTCATTAGATATACTCAAATCGGGTGTGGATGACATCTTATCAGCACAAAATGAAGACATCTGATGCTCCAGAAAGATTATTTTCTCTTGCAACACCTTATTCGCAGAACACTGTCAGCAAACACGGACTCAGACATATAAAGGACAGTTCATACAGCAATGTTTCAAGTAAATAATTCATATTGGACTTCTAAATTTTCGTAAGAAATATTTCACCTTGTCTTCTAGCTGTTCTTGAAGGACACGGTTGTCTGCCGATTTAATCTGTGAAAGGATAAATAAAGTGAGCAAATAACTGAGGAGTAATAAAAAATAATGTGCGCGAAGAAAGAATATAGAAACCTCAAGCTCAAAATCCTTTTCACTGCACTCTGCCATGAGCTTCATTACAGTCTGCCAGAACAGAAGACCATCAATAGAATAACTTTTTATACAGCACAAAAACATTCCAGATGATACTATAACAAGAGGGGTACCAAGAACCTAAGCGAATAAGATTACCTTTTGCATTTCAACCATAGATGCATTAGCCATAGAAGCTTCACGGAACTCTACTATTCGCTGTTCTAAAATACCCATCTGTTTTTTCTTTTCATTTATTTCATGCTCCAAATTTTCAATCTGGAAATAAATATATAAAGGGAAAAAGATATGACAGTAGAAATTGTGGGGCATAGCTCAAATTATTTTTGCAGAGTAAGGTTGTAGAATAATTGAAGATAGAATTGAATACAAGGATTGAGAATAAATGAGTTAAACAACAAACCCAAAATTTTTCATGCTGAGTGATTCACAAGATATCAAATTGTTTCACAAGAAGTGGGAAGAAATTATATATATTACCTGAGGCTTTGAGCTTTCAGGATCATCAACTGACAGCTCAACAAAACGCTTGAGGGTACTGCAGCTCAATGCAATTTCCCCATTAAGCATCTTCACCTGCTCAGATAGGAGATCCACCTGATCTGACATTGACATACCATCCTAAAACCCAAAAAACGTAATATAACGAAACAGCAAGCCAGCACCAGAAAAAAAACTAAATCGAAAGAGGGAAAATGTTTGAACAGAAATTTTTGGGGAGCATACAATTGGGATATTTGATAGATGACTAGATTCTGTAATGGTGCTACCAGCTTGTGATTTGTCATCATTCCACTTGTTATAGGATCTTCTATGTTTAAAATCAATGGCTTCGGATGTAACTGTTAACGCAGAAGAAGGAGAATCCTTTTCACCATCTAGTATCAATGAGCCATTGTGTAGAGTATCCAACTTCTGTTTTGAGGAGATGATAAATAAATTGCAAAAACAAAAGGAAAAACAAGTCAAAATGATGATAATGATAAAATAAATTAGGGAGCCAGGGCTAGAACTTGCATCATCTTCGGAATATGAGAAACCTCTCTTATGACAAGGTGTATCAAGTGTGTATCCAGGTAGGGTACTTTTAGAAGAAACAAGTATCAATTTTGTTAGTCTTTGAATTCTGCTCATCAAAGCAACCTTAGCTTCTTCTTCCTCCTCCAATCTTGATTGCATTTTTACTTGGCCTTCTTCCAACTTTACAAAAAGTGGTTAAAAAATGAAAGTCAGTGATGATGTACAGACAACATTGACAAAAACACGTGATAATATTAAAGAAATAAATTTCCCAAGAACAATCACAAGCAATTGAATTATCTAAACACATTACAATAAGGGAGCCAAACCTGCTGCTTCAAGACTAAAATTTCTTCTTGGCTGGCACCAGCAATCATTCCCTTTCTGAGATGATTAAGTTCTTCTTTTAGGCATGATATTTCCTTTTGATATTTTTTTATCAATGATTTCTCATCGATTATCTGAAAAACAAAAATAAATCAGAACTGCTGTTTTCAAAGTGTATTGTGAATTCCGGCTAATATAATAAATAACCCACTCTATTGCGCGCTGCATAAATTTCTACACATTTTGCCCTACTGGCAAATTTTAAGGTATTATGGGTTTCCTCCATGTTGCTTGATGCTGGAGTGATGGTACAAATAAGCTGGATGAGAAAACATTGAGGAAAATTAACCACCAAAACACAAACCAACACATAGCCAACTTAATTAAAAGAAACTAGATTAACTGTACAACCCATGCAACTCAACAAATAATAAATATGGATTCTCACCGATACATGACCATGCCCACTTAGTGAAGATTGCAGAAGGCGGGTAAGTTTAGAATCCCTATAAGGAATATGAGATGCTTTACCTTCACTAAGCTTCCCAATAACCTGAAAATAAGACACTTTTATCATAACTTACAAAGGAAGAGAGAGGCAGATGATGAAAAGGCAAAAGTGTGGTTAAAGAAAATGTGCGCAGAATGGAAATAAACAGATAGGATGTTCAAGTACTAACAGTGCCAAGCGTTAACAGACTTTTATTAATGTATGATCCTTCCTTTCTTCTCAAGCCAATTGTTTCAGTTTTTGAACTTTCAGATCCTGCTAAATCAATCAAATTCTGCAAACAGAGGACTGGGTTAGAAGATAAATTTCTGTGTTTGCTAAAAATCAATGCAGTTGTTGCTAAAAACCCATATATAATAATTTCGAATAAATAACAAACATTTACCAGCTGTGAAAATGTTACACCATCATAATCATCCCCATGTGCACTACTCTCAATCATCTAAACCAATTGAATTCAGAAGTTAAAAGAGATGGGCAAAGAATAACAATAAAGGATGACAAAAAACAAATTTTGCAAAAAATTATGACATAAGGTATTTCCCAAAGAATGAATGGTTAAGAATATGCCAAGATACCAAATACGTAATTGTATCACATATAGTCATCATTGCGAATTTTAAATACGCACCAACGTGAATATTGTATGACTCCGGCTGCTGAATAGGTTGAAATTATTTGATCCAACATGCCGATGTTCTGTGATTTAAATTACAGTGAGTTCAAGGGTTATTCTATAAAATTTAGGAAGCCATGAAACTCGTAAGGAAAAAATAGATAGGCATGATTATCTACCCAACAGATTTACTTAAGATTTATGGGACAATAAAAAAATTCAGTAAAAGTGTTCTTATGACAGTGAAAGCATGCAAAATGTTTACCTTCTCCTGCTGCAATAAACGAAAGAGCATGTCCAGGGGACAAAACAACTTCTTCCTTTATGCCCTCAACATAAGTTCCCTAGAGATAAACAGGAGGCTAGAATCAAAAGAGATCAACTTTCAGAACAAATTGTAAGTGGAAAACCACCTGTGCATCCTCTCTCACACGTAGATTCTGACCAGTTGGGTCCAACAAATCGTTAATCACCTGATAGCATAAAATATAAATAACCAAAGAAACATTTCTAGAAATAAAATGTCTATTATAAAGAAAATTGATACAGAAATGAAATCTATATAATTGTCGATCAAAATGTAAGTTATTTGAGTAAAAACAAATTTAGATAAGAGTAAAACAAATCTAAAGCTACTAACCTCATTATAAATTTCAAGATATGAAACACGGAGAAGAAAATCACGACCTGGCGTCTGAGAAAAAATTTCCATCAATCCAGAAGCATTGATCTTATTTCCCAATGCTCCAAAAATAGGATAATAAAAAAATAAAAAACATAAATAAAAGAATAACAAACAAAGTGGGAAGTTTGCAATTGAATGAAATGTTTTCATGCTCAATGAGATCAAAACTGCACTTACATCTTGAATGATGCTAAAGACATCCTTTATAGCAAGGGGAATGACTCCTGGAGAACTTTGGTCTCCCTAATACATGATATAACACATAAAAACATGACAGTAACTAGAGACTTCCAGTTATTGTAGGACCAAATATTTGGAACACGTAACAATGAAATTGAGCTTACATGCATTGTGTGTGTTTTCCCACTACTAGTAACACCATATGCAAATACAGTTCCTGCAAATCAATTGTCTAACGTTAGTCCACAAGATTACTAGATCTCCAATTGGCACATTAGTCAGCATAAAAAGGCTATACGTGAATGAAGTATATCATCGAACAATAATAGATGGGTTAAAAAGCCAATCCATACCATTTATGCCGTCCATGGAAGCCTTGACTACAGGGCGAGCAGCTACTTCATACACTTCATTGGTGCCTGTACTTTGTCCAAAAACCCTATCTGCAATTGAGTGAAGGAAGGAATATCAATTTTAAAATTTCTAGTTTGAATCTAAATCAAATTTATTGGAATACAAAATCCAGAAATATGAAGTTGATGAAATTCAGGTGCATCCAGCTTCTGAAAGAAAATTTGAACTCAAAAGACATATCGACAGCTAAAAACATTTGTATTATGAAGCACCGAGGGAGGAAAAAGGAAATGAACGAGGTGAGCAGCTTACCAAACGCATATGAAGTTACCGGATTGTATTCATTACGAACAACTTTGTCTCCATCGGCATACCATGCGGTTTCATCTCCTCTCTGATATTCTCGTTCACTGCAATCGTGATGAAAGGAAAAATGAGAGCAATTAAATGAGCGTTCGTATTCCATAAATTCATCTTCAAAATCCCCGTATATTCAGGGATCTATTAAGCAATCGGGTCAGATCTACAATTAAATTAAGCTTGACCTCAATGGCCGAAATCTAATAGTGACAGAAATGCTATCTGCCGATCTTGAGTGTCCGTCCATCTTCTCTCCAATCAGCGGTTCTTCCATCGAAGGGTAACTCACCGTGGTGCTACTCCGAGAATAATCGCCTCGGTTTCTATTCGGCGTTGTGGATCTGGAGCCGTTACTTCCACTACCGTAAAATGGCGTTGCCGTAGAGCGTGAACGCGGAATTAATCTCCCATTCATTATCGACGATGATGATGAAATAGAAGAGTACGGACTGGAAGGTTTCCGGTGACCAAATGGTGACCTACTTCTTCCACGTGAATATGAAGCCGCCATTTCGTCAAATTATTTCACATCCAATTTCCAACTGCACAAATTCGCCGGTGATGAATCCGTACGCAAAGAAACAGCAGAAACAATGAGAAAGAAAGGAATATACATGTTAAATATCGCACGCTTAGAGCAAGTCAAGAAAACACCATTCCTCGTTTTTTGAACTTTCAAACGCCTTTTTTCAACCAAAAATGCTACCCAACCCAAGAATCTTTGCCAGAAAACCACAAAAAACCCTTTAAGTCCTCGTTTCGTCTTCTTTAAGTCAAAGAGAGAGAAGTGAAGCAAGAACTGCTGAAGAGCGAAAACGACGGAGAGATATCTCCTTCATTTTTACTGTTCATTCACTGTTGAGTTTGAATTTAAATAGGTTAATTGATATTACCAGAGCAGTTTTCGTCCTGCCCCGATAGCGTATTATCTCTAATGCATAACGTACAATGTTAGTGACAAATAAATCAAATGTTTTTTAAACAAAAATAGAAAACGTATTAAAATATTAGTAAATATACCATATTAGACAGCTGATGAACTTATTTTATCATTAATTTTTTACATGAAAACTATTGGAAATACAATAATTAAATGCTTTACTTGGCAAAGTGGGTTCAATTCAAAAATTTGACTGAGAAAATGAGCGGGAATGACAGCGGCCTGACAACATTAAAGACACATAAATAAAATAAACAAATAAAGCCATGATTGAAACCTGAGTGCTTATCTCCTCGAGACTTTCCATGTTTATTACAACAGTTAATATAATTTAGAATTTATTAATTTTTACTTTCAACTAACTTATTAAATATAAAAAGAACCACTATCGTGGCATATTAAATAAAATGATGAATTCACCTTATGGATGATCTAGTTCTTGTTAATATTTTATAAAAAAATTATATAATATCATAATTACATATTATCTAGCAAATCATATATATAGATTAATTGCATTTATAATATTGTATATTAATAAATATTGTAACTAAATCATAATTAATAAAACACATATTTATACATTAAGTATATTATGTATTTTAAAAAGAAGTGAAATATCACTATAAAGTATAAACCATTTATAGTATTTATTTAAATACAATTAAAGATTGTAGAATAACGTCAAGAAAGAAAATGAATCATTTACATTAGACGGGCTATCGGCCCATTTAAGTGTTTGAAAGCCCAGTGAAATATACGGCTTACGTAATCTTTAGTTTATCTGGAAAAAGAAAATAATAATAAAGAAGGAAATTCAAATTCCTGACAAATAGAATAAGAGAACGTGATTGCTCGCTATACTCATACTCGTAACGATTGGTCAGTGCCAGCTGTCGCTCGATTGTACTCCTTCAAGCAACAAGAAATATCATCTCCATTGCAGCGGCAGCCTGCCTGCAATCTGCATTCTGATCTGTGAATGACTCTTTCGTAGAAAGTGTGTATATTCAATTTTTGTTATTTAATGTAGTAGAAATATAAGTGGTGGTGGGTTCGCGTTGATTTGAGTTGTTGTCTTCACAGTTCATCTCTCTTTTCATCAATACGCGTTTGGTTTGATATTCTTTCCCCGTTGAATCTTCCCGGGTTTTCTACTACTTTCTTTTCACTGGGTTTTGCAGTCGCTATCAGATCTGCGTTTTTCTGTTCTTTTACGAACTGAAAGAAAGTTGTAAGGCTGCGTAGTCTCGGGGTAACCCAGGTTTGACTTTTAGTTTTTTATGTATTCCGGAATATTTTTTTGCGTTTACCTTTTCCGCATCTTTTAGACGTCTAATTTTATGGAATTAGCCTTCTGAGATTTGGATCTCATCTCTACTTTGAAATTGCAGGTGAATCTTGGGGTCTGATTGAAGTAATTGGAAGCTGGGTCTGGACTTATGCTTGGTATTTAGTTGTGATCTGGTATTTGTTATATAATAAATAAAGACTTCCACTTTTCTTCGGTTTCGTAAAGATCAAACTTTTGAAGGAGAAGGAATGTTGTTGAGTTGTATATAGAATTCTGATATCCAAATCTCTAGGTTACTTGAATTGACAGTGTTATAGATGGGATCTAGAGGGGATAAGCATAGTACCCGAGGAGATCTTGTACCATTGGCTGCATTGATCTCGAGGGAGTTTAAGAATGAGAAGCTGGAGGAGCCAACAGTTAGATATGGTTCTGCTGCACAACCCAGGAAAGGAGAGGATTATTTCTTGATGAGAAGTGACTGCCAGCGAGTTCCTGGCAATCAGCTGTCTTCATTCTCTGTTTTTGGAGTATGTTCTGTGTACTTTTATTTTAATATGTATGATCTTGATTTGGGTATCTGTTTTTATTGAATCCTCTTTCATATCCCTGCAAAGATTTTAGTCTTGATTTGGGAATATTTTCATTTGTTCATCGAATATTTGCGCCACATTCATGGACCCCTTGCATGTTTATGGTATTAACATGTTCTTTATCAGATTTTTGATGGGCATAATGGGAGTGCGGCTGCAATTTTTTCAAGAGATCATTTGTTAAACTATGTTTTGGATGCAATTCCTCGTGGAATTGGACGGGATGAATGGCTTCACGCCTTACCACGAGCTTTAGTAGCAGCATTTGTTAAAACTGACAAGGTTTTCCAGAGCAAAGGCACGTTATTCTGATCTAAAACTGTCAAATATGGCTCGAAAAGATGGTTCAATGAAAATTGATCATATGATCTGATGCCAATCCCTGCAGGTAAAACATCGGGTACTACGGCAACATTTGTGATCGTTGATGGCTGGACAGTTACAGTGGCATCTGTCGGAGATTCACGATGTATCCTAGATTCTCCAGGCAGTGGGGTATCTGTCCTCACAGTTGATCATAGACTTGAAGAAAATGCTGAAGAGTAAGCTTCTTTGCTCTTGTCACTTTATGTTATATATATTTTGAATTCATATGTGATTGTTAATATCGCAGAAGAGAACGTGTAACAGCAAGTGGAGGTGAAGTTGGTAGGCTTAGCCTTTGTGGTGGAACTGAGGTGAGATTTTCACCAACTTATTGTTCTGTGTAAATTATTTTACTTTACTTCTGGTTTGTGTTCAATTCTGCTTCATGCATCCAACTCTTTAGGTTGGTCCTCTTCGTTGTTGGCCAGGAGGTCTATGCCTCTCGAGATCAATCGGTGACATGGATGTTGGTGAATTCATAGTACCTGTACCTTATGTGAAGCAAGTAAAAGTAAGCTTCTGTCTTCTCATACAGCTATTAATTCACTTTCTTTTTAGCATATCTGACATCTTCCATTGCTGTTAAGCTATCAAATACCGGTGGAAGGCTAATCATTGCCTCCGATGGCATATGGGATGCGTTATCATCAGAAAACACAGCCAAATGTTGTCGTGGATTGCCTGCAGACCTAGCAGCTAGACAAGTTGTCAAGGTAAATCTCCCTCTGCTGATGTGATCCTACATATTTGATCCACTTGTGAATACAGGAAACTTTACGGACAAACGGGCTGAAGGACGACACAACTTGCATTGTAGTCGACATAGTCCCTCCAGACAACACCACTGTCGAATGCCCACCTCCACTGCCACCAAAAAAATACATCAAACTTAAAGCTTTCTTTACAGGGAAACACTGTTTCTGGTCTGCTAATAAAATATCAAAGAGACTGTCATCTGTTGGAATTGTTGAGGAACTTTTTGAAGAAGGATCAGCTATGCTTGCTGAAAGGTTGCTAGTATTCTCAAATCTGAATCAACTGTGGATAAACTAATGTTTTTGATCATTTGACAGATTGGGACAAGACGATACCGGTGCACAATCGAACAGCGGCCTATTCGTGTGCGCGATCTGCCAAGCCAATCTGGCTCCTAACGAGGGGATTTCGGTTCATGCTGGCTCCATATTTTCAATGAGCTCAAAGCCATGGCAGGGTCCGTTTCTGTGTGCAGATTGCAGAAACAAGAAGGATGCAATGGAAGGAAAAATACCCAGCGGAGTCAAAGTCGTTTAACTAAACATAAAACGTCGTTTCTCAACATCATAATTCATTTTTTCATCAACAATTCATTGTCTATTTTAATTGTTGTTGTTAGGCTGCCCTATTTATATTCTTTAATATGTAATAAGGTTCTTCTTTTTCTGGGGTTGATAACTGGAACAAAATATTATGTACGCAGATGAGTTGTGTATCGACTATCGTGTAGTAAATTTGAAAACCAAAGACCAAACTTTATCAAAATTATGATAATTATTTGAACTATACATTAAAGTATTACCCTTTTTGTAATCTTTAAATCATCACGGTTTCCAACAAATATAACCTTAATTCAAAACAAGACACAAAGCAAAGCTTGTCATGTGCACAGTGCACACCACTGCAATTAAATCATCCAATTATTTGATTAATTTTGATGTAATCATAAGTTAATATTCAACACCTCAATTTTAATCATACTAAAATCAAGAGAAATAAATTATTTAATAATAAAAGGTGGGTTAAATGTGTAGAGTGGAGGACAGCAGGCCATGTTGTCTAAATTTATTCCCTCCCAACTATAGGACAGTGATTTTGTTGGTTTCATTCAATTAATAATATATAATAATAAGTAAGCGTGCAACATTTTGGTGCAAATATACAAACGAATTTCTTCAACTATAGCCTGACATAAATTTATTCATGGTGGTTACATGTACCTTTTCTTTTCTTCAAACATTTAATGGCGGCGCATTTCTTTTTCTTCACTTCACTACCACTGCACTACTAGCTATAGCAGTCCCTCTTCCTGAAACCGAAACCAATGCCTCTTCCTTTCACCGCCGCACTCGCTGTGTGCTTCCTTTTCTTTCTTCATCACGCAGCTTCCTTGGACCACCCGGATGCACCGTCTCTGCTCCTCATAAAGTCAGTCGTCGATCCAAACGACGCCGTGTTGACGTCCTGGAACTCGTCATTTCAACCATGCAGCAACTCCAATCCCTGGGTTGGAGTTTCCTGTGGCTCATAACCGTGTCATTCATTTGGTTCTTGAAGATTTCAATCTTCAAGGTTCGTTCCCTATTCCAATCGTCTCCCTGACACAACTTCGAGTTCTGAGCCTGAAGAATAATGGGTTTTCGGGTCGTATTCCGGATCTCTCTACACTCACTAATCTCAAACATCTCTTCCTTTCACATAACCATTTCTCCGGTGACTTTCCTTTTTCGGTTACCTCACTTTTTAAACTTAACCGTCTAGATCTGTCGTATAATTCCCTTACCGGCAACATCCCATCGAGTGTGATTGGATTGCTACATTTGCTGACTCTGAGACTGGAAGAAAATCAGTTTACGGGTTCTATTCCCATTTTGAGGTTGCCAAATCTTCACGACTTCAACGTCACTGGGAATAACTTAACCGGCGAGATACCCAGCTCGCTTTCTTCCTTCCCTGCAGCCTCCTTCAAGAACAACCCGAATATATGCGGGCCGCCTCTGGATAATCGATGTCCGGTTCCCTCTAATCCGAAGGAGCCTGGTGGGGAAACTGCTTCTCCTTTAAGTGCTAATACAACAACCGTCGCATCATCTCCGACCACAATGCCGTCGATGATCGCTCCCCCAGCGAACACCCACAGAAGCAAAATCAGTTATCTAGCCATAATATTCATAATAATCGGAGATGCTCTAGTTCTAGGACTAGCCTGTTTGCTTTTATATTGCTATTTCTGGGGGAAGTACTCCAGCAATTTGTCATCAGGGAAAAGACAAGCAGAGAAGATTGTGTATTCATCAAGCCCGTATTCGTACTCAAACGCACCGCCGTATCCGACCCATTCCGGATCGGATTCGACAGGTAAGGTTGTTTTCTTGTATGGGGAGAGAACATTTGAACTGGAGGATTTGTTAAGAGCTTCAGCTGAAATGATGGGAAAAGGTGGATTTGGGACAACTTATAAAGCAATGTTGGATGATGGAAGTGTTGTGGCGGTGAAGAGATTGAAAGATTTAAATGGGATTTCAAGGAAAGAATTTGAGCAGCAGATGCAGATCTTGGGGAGATTAAGACATCCAAATTTGGTTACTTTGAAAGCTTATTATTTTGCAGGAGATGAAAAGCTTCTAGTTGTTGATCATATGGCTAATGGCAGCTTATTCTGGCTGCTTCATGGTACGTCTGTTTGTTACCCCTTTTACTTATTGTGGACTGGTTATAATAATGTTTCTAGTGTTATATTAAAGGCAACAGAGGACCGGGGAGAACTCCATTAGATTGGGCAACAAGATTGAAGATTGCAGTTGGTGCAGCTCGTGGATTAGCTTACATTCATACTTGTTGCAACTCTCTTCGTCTCATCCATGGCAACATAAGATCAACCAACATTCTAATCGACGATCAAGGAAATCCAAAGCTCTCAGATTTCGGTCTATCCACATTCACTTCACTTAAGACAAATGGTTATCGAGCTCCAGAAGCAGCAGTTGATCCCAGGAAACTGACTTCAAAATCTGATGTTTACTCTTTTGGTGTCCTTTTACTCGAACTGCTTACGGGTAAATGTCCGTTTACCATAGAAAGCAATGGAGTTGTGGATTTGCCTAGATGGGTTCAGTCAGTGGTGAGGGAAGAGTGGACAGCGGAGGTGTTCGATTTGGAGCTTTTGAGGTATAGAGATGTTGAAGAAGATATGGTTGGTTTGTTGCAGATAGCCATGGCTTGTACTCATAATTCAGTAGATCAACGGCCTAAGATGAGCCATGTGTTGAAGATGATACAAGAACTCCGTTGCTATGAAGAAGATCAATCTGTCTCTGAGTCCCCTTCCTTGTCCCAAGATCTATACCCCCGTCCTCACTGAATACCTTTTTTTATCAGAATTTGTGCATTTTTTTGTGTACAAAATCCCCATCGCTTTTATATTGATAGAATGAAATGCAGCAGCAATTGGATTGAACAAGTAGTAAAAGCAATCTCACCCTATATTCACCAGAACACAAATTCATCACACAAGTATATTAAAATTCCAGCAATGGAAAATCCTACACATTCTTGCTTACGCAACATCACTTGGAACCCTCGATAAGTAATCGGATTTCCATAAGGAAGGTTCCAAAGTTAGCAGCTTTGCCCAACAAACTCAATTTGCTGCATATCTCAAATGTCGCATCTAATAACACAAGCTTCAAAAAATTAAGATGAAAAGGAAGAAAATTTAAGTAAAAGCACTGAGACACATAACATATTGCATAGAGATACTCAAATTCAATACAATAAAACAGCTGACTAAAGAGAAACAATCCCAAGGATTGCAGCAGCAGAAGTTAATAATATCAGAGAGAGAGACCATATGATGTTTTGATTCAGTTAACAGAAGGTACTGCAGGGCTTTCGACTACAGATTCTCTCCATGAGTGTAGCCTTGCCCCATCCTTATCAACGATTTTGATAACGAAGTTGGGGGGACTAACAACGAGCCTCTTTCTTATTTCAGAAATGCATTTATTGGCCAACTCGATGGCATCATCAACATTCATGTCACGGTGATGATACCGGTCCATCATTGAGAGAGCAAAATATGATCCATACCCAAATGCTGCTTTGTCAAGCTTGTGGAGGGTTGAAATGTAATCTATGAAATAGAGCGATGGCCCAGTGTCCTTGTCATAGCCTGCCAGAATGATATTGACCATGTATGGATTCTGAAACAACAGAAAACAAAAAACTTTGAAGAAGCAATAAATCGTGAATCCAATGCAACAATAAAGAAATTTAAGACTACTGCAAATAAGCAAATCATTCAGTGCAGAAAAATATTGAAAGAAAATATAAGTAAATGGCAAGACTTGCAAAAAAATAGCATTGCTTTTCCTTGTAAAAATAATTCCTTGTAGTGTTTTCAATGTAACATTTGCACCTTGCGCAAGGCCGTCGCAAGCTCGCCTCTAGTGAAGTTTGCAGCAGCTGCAGTCGTCAAAGGAATTCCATTACGAAACTGATACAAGGCAACATTCTTCTGTATGAACTCTGTAAACTGAGCCCTAATAGACATTAAGTGGAAAGTACATTAGCATGTGACTAGAAAAAACATATTTACTAGACAAAATATTTTCGTTCACTAAGTAAATTTTATCAATGGATGATCAAATATCGCAGGTTTGAATCTGAAATCAGCAATTGAAACTAATCAACAGACAAAACTGCAGATATGTTTTCTGAATCAAATCATCAAAAGCAAGTAAAGTTCAACCACAACTTTGAAGGAAAATTTACTGAAGCGAATTAAAAAAACTAAATCTGGCTGGCAGCATCAAAATTTAAAGTTTTAACCGCAGACAATATTCATTCGCAGCAACTACATTGAAACAATCGGTTAATTGAAAAAATACCGATCCCCAGTCTCTCCAGAAGCGCCTAGTAGCTTGTGAGAATCAAGTTTCATGATCTTATCCTCGTTAGTCTTGTGAACCAGAATGCTGTGGACGGCGGACGCGTCAGCTACCACAATCGCGAAATCCTTGCCTAAGAATCCGAAAACTGACTCCATTTATCTTGTCAACAAGTTTTTTTGAATATGATGCCCGAAACCCTCTGGGTTTACGGCTCAATCTGGTAGCCCAAGTCAGAGGGGTTTTGTGCAATCTCCAGTCGAGATTCGGCTTCTTGGGGGAGAAGAGAAACGTTCAGTCAATTACAAATTACAATTGATGTACATTGGGATCTGGGCATATATAAAAGCCTTATAGGCCCAGATAAATCATTATAGCCCATGAACTTGATATCTTGAACGATTATTGGGCTCGCCCAAAACTTAAAACTCCACATTTCAGTTTCAATTCGATATTTAGCATATATATTTTAACTATTTATTATTTAACAATTATTAAAATTTAAAAATAAATTTAATTTGATACTTTTGAGTTTACATATTAATTATGATTGAACATTAACGGTTAATCTTGATGCATAGTTATTTAATATACAATATTTTGAAAATGGAAGAAATAAGACACATTATATTGTTATTTTAAATCTGTGTCCTGTCTTTAGTGTTACATTAGTTTTGGGCTGGGCTGGGCTGGCTTTTTGTTAATGAGATGATTTGTTTTTAAAAATTAATTTGGTTATTTATAAAATAGGAAAATGTTGTGAGGGGAGGATAGGAGAGATCTCATCTCAGGCTAAAGACAAAAGTGCTTCACATGGCTTGTCGGAACACGCCACTAAAGTTGCTATTAGTTAATTTCTATATTTGTATATTGTAGTGCCTTTTTCATTACTAAACAAATATCAAGAGAATTGCATTTTCTCTAATTTAATTATAATGAGCAATTAAATTGAAATAATCTTAAACTAATATTCAACTATCCTGTGGGATTGTATGACAATAAGAAAGTTCCATTTCCGATTTATTTATTTAGAGTTGAAATTCCCATTAAAAAATATATTTTAGAGATTGAGACTAAGTCTTGAAAGTTAACGAGACAAAACTTAAAAAGCATGAGATATTTATTGTGCAAGGTCTTCTTTGTCTGTTGTTTTTACACCTAAAAATGGCAAGTCCAATCCAAAATTCCCCAAATATATATATGTGTTATCGTCGCTAAAAATCAGCAATAACAAAATTTAGACCTCATTTTATGGGTAGAAGTTGAATGAAATTTAATAAGAGAATAAGAATAAAAAGACATGATTTTTATAGGTAGAAGGTCTTTCTGTAAAAGAAATGATAAAAAACCACCCCGCCGTAGTCTTGAAATCCAATATAAACATCAAGTTTTTAGATTTACAACAAGAAAATAAGATATAGAAATCACAAGGAAAAATATCATCTTTTGGTGGCCATAGTCGTAGGTTTCCCGGCCGGAAAAAAGAAATGAATGGCGGTCTCCTTTAGGTTATCAATAAAACTCTCAATTAGGTCATGAATCTAAGCTCTCTTCCTTAACACTTTAATCATGTTTATATATGTGATTAGTCCAGCCCAATTAGTCTATCAATAATGAAGTATTATAAATAATGATCAATTAATATCTAAATTAGACACAATGGTCAATTAAATAAGTAACCCGATCCAAATATTACGATAAGCTATAAACAATGTCAATCATCAAAATATCTCGATCTGCTTCATTTCTCGACTTATGAATGACTATATAGAAATATATGTGTTATCGAATAATAAATTTCTCAGAGTGATATCAATATGATTTCTCATATTTGATAAATATTAATGTGTCCAAATTATCCCAACTTAAAAATGTATTAAGATTGTAATATTGTAGTTAATATATAAAATAGTAAGTTGCAAGGTCAATTCATTTATTAATTGTTTAAAAAATAGGTTTGAATATGGTGTGAAAACTCAATGGCGTAATGTAACTACTTATTTCATGATATTATTGAAATAACCGACTTCCTTGACTCTCTCCCGTCGCGTCTTGTCCAATTCCAAACATATTGGCCCATTTGAAAATTATATTTTTATATAATCACATAATCACCAATGAAATAAAAATGTATTTAGATATTTTAATCAAAAAATATGATTCTCTTAGTGTTAGTATATGAGCTATTTCGTGTTTTATTTAATAAAATATTAATTAATATACAGTGTAGAAATAGTAATCTCAACATTCTAAAGCAACCTCTAGAGGGTTGGGTGACAAGTTAGGGAGAAAAGGATATGGTTAGGTTGTAATACAATGGATTATTATTATTATTATTATTATTATTATTATATAAATGAATTATTTCTCTTGTTTGGTGAGAGGCAATCACAACCAAAATAATGATGCCCATACAAATATCAATAATAGAACTATGTTGGATTCAGGTAAATGGAAACAAAAAAACCTCATAATTTGTTAATATCTTGAAACCCCACTCCATAATTAATAGATAACCTATTTTGCTCTAACAAAACACTTATTAATCATTGTCTAAATTATTTATTAAATAATTACTCTTACCAGTTTACAATTTATACATATAATTTTCTATTAAAGAAAATCACCACATAAAAAGAAGTCATTGTGGTGAAGAGTCTATTTTAAGGGTATTTTTTTATTAGGTTTTCTTTTTTCTACCAATTCTTGTCCTAATCCATAAAGTGGCATTTATTAATTTAATTTTATCGCCAGCTACCACATGGGATCTTAATTGTTGATGCATATAATAATAATAATCGATACTATTATTTATAATATAACTCATTCTTTGTTTTTACAACCAAGACCTTGTATTATAATTTTAAACATTGTAGTTTTCAATTTTACTATAAGAATGGATTATATGTCAATTACATGGCATCATACTTTTTTATAAACGAGTTAGCATAAATTTGTATTTAGTAATTTATTTGACTGTACGGTTATGTATTATTATAAATTTATATTGGGATTAAAAAAGGTTATGCTTATGAACAACCAACCTACTTAAAGGTTAATGGATGATGATGATTGCCCAGAACTGAATAAAGTCATAAAACAAACAGAGCGTTCTCAGAATTGAAGCAATTAAAGTAAACCCCAAAACACATTCAGATCTCATCTTCACAATTTCTTTAAAGATGGAATCTGTATTCTATACATATACACACACACACGCCCTTTATATTTATACGTGTATGTGTAGGGTTTTTTGAGTCTACTAGTATTGTCAATATAAAATTAATTTTATTATAACCGTTACTTTTATAAAATTATTCTAATAGCAGTGGTTTTGTTTTTAGTGTTTGTATCATTGTATTATTATTAAATTATTATATTCTCTCTAAGTGATCTAACATTTTTCCCGGTTGTATTGCTGCAAACTAGTCTAACTCTTTTAGAAATAAGAGCATAAGCTTGAAAACCAGAACATCATACTTAATCAGAAAATTAAAAGACGAATCAACTCCTAAAATACTTAACATGCAGCAAAACATGACATAACATCTCCAGACTAATCATATTAATATATTAATATTAAAACATATTTAACTAATTTTTTTAACTAATTTTATTATATTAAAATTATTGATATAATAAAATATATAATTTGTATTATGTAATAATAGTTGTTTAAATATATTATAATAATAAAATCAAACTTACATACAAAAAAGCAAAAACACAAAATTAGTTGTATAAAAAAAATTTGTATTCTGACCAATATTATTAAAATAATAATTTAAAAAATAATGTTAAATTTTAATCATATTTACCTCATACCAGATTTTTACCCTGTGTATGTACACTCTCTGCTTTTACAGTTTCCAGAGTGACAGAGCAGCACCACCAACCAACCGAGGGCCAGCTTCACTGCACAACGACACATGACCCGTGAAATTTAAGGAGAGAGAAGATGCTTTCTGAGTAAAGTGCGACGCGGGTTTCAGAGGAATGGGGTGAGGTGATTGAATCTGGGGTTTATTTCCAGCCGGAACTTTACATCAGATCAAGACTCCGTTTTTATTACGATGTATGTGACCAAATATTTTATCTTTTGATGTTTTTATTTGCATCAAACCTTTGTTTGGCTGCAATGTGTTGCTGTTTCAACTGGAATTTCTGCTCTTTTTCTGTTGTTCATTGTTAAGATTTTATCTTTTTTTCTGGGTATGAATTCCCAACTTCACTGGGGTCGTTACTGTTCTTTCAGCCCTGGGTTGGGACTGTCTACATACATGATATTTTTTGTAGTGAAAGTTTTAATCTCTGGTATTCGTTGGAATTTGAGGTTCTGTACCATGAATCTATGAAGTTTCTGTGTGAGATCTCGCACTTTCTAACACTTGCTGGCTGGTATCTCACACTCTAGTTTGTTTTACTGGCTTACATCTTTGTGTTTGTTTGTTGTTCATGCAGATTTCTGTTATTGATTTTTTATCTGTATTTCATCTGCAATTAGTTCATCAGGTAAATCACATTTGGAAGAAGGTGTTCTATTTCCATGCTTCTAGTATTCATGTGACCCTAATTCTTTTGCAGTAGAGTGGCGTAACAATGGCAACGGTGCCCCGATCTGAATCGAGGCGCTTGTATTCTTGGTGGTGGGATAGTCACAATACACCAAAGAACTCAAAATGGCTCCAGGAAAATCTTACAGGTCAGAGATGAAGAGTTATTGCTTCCTGTGTTGTATTTTCATGGAATTAGATGATGCTTTCATTTTGAATTTACTAATATTGCTTTATGTTGATCTTAAATCAGATATAGATGACAAAGTGAAGTCCATGATCAAACTGATCGAAGAAGATGCCGATTCGTTCGCTCGACGAGCTGAGATGTATTACAAGAAACGCCCTGAGCTGATGAAACATGTTGAAGAGTTCTATCGTGCTTATCGAGCTTTAGCTGAAAGATATAACCATGCAACAGGAGAACTCCGACACGCACATCGAACTCTTGCAAAGGCGTTTCCTGACCAAGTACCTCCTGAACTGTCTCAAGATTCACCACCATCAAAACCGCTGCCTTCAGGACAGGAGCCTCATACTCCTGAAATGAAATCCCTCTTGATTGATGCATATGACTCATCGTCTGTGGATGAAAATAGTGTTTTTGAAACTGAGCCCCTGGAAAGCAGAATGACAAGAAGGTCTTTGAAGTATGATATGTTTGAGGACCAAATCTCTTCTTCTGTTGAAAAAAGAAACATTGATGATGAGATGAATCTTCTATCCAGCGAAAATCAGACTCTTAAAGAAAAAGTTCTTGTTGAGAGTGAACGAGCAGGAAAAGCGGAAGGTGAAGTTGAAAGCTTAAAACAGGCTGTTGTTGATATGCAAAATGAAATAGAAAATGTGCTCCTGCAGCATCAGATGTGCTTGTCGAAGCTATCTCTTGTGGAGGCGGAGTTTTCTAATGTGCAGAAAGATTCGCAAAGGTTTAATGAGAAAGCCAGCAGAGCTGAAATCGAAGTCCATACACTCAACGAGGCTCTCTTTCAGCTGGAGGGTGAGAAGAATGCTGGAATGATGAAACACAAGGAATACATGGAGAAGATATCTAGTCTTGAAGACAAGCTTTCTAGAGCCGGAGAAGTTCGGCATTATCTAATTTCAAGAGAGAAAGAAGCTGAAAGTGAAGTTCAATCACTGAAGGAAGAAATCTCAAGATTGAAGCTTGAAAAGAATGCGGTACTTCAAAGGTACACAGATGAGAAGAACATTGGATTGATGAAGGGCAAGGAGTATCTGGAGAAGATATCTAGCCTTGAGGACAAGATTTCTCGAGCCGGAGAAGTTCAGCAATGTCTTATTTCAAGAGAGAGAGAAGTTGAAAGTGAATCGCAATCTCTGAAAGAAGAAATCTGGAGATTGAAGATCGAAAAAGAAGGAACTCTTCGTATGTACAATGAATGTCTAGGAAAAGCATCAACTCTTCAGGAAATTATTCATGTTACAGAAAATGAGGCTGGAATCTTAAAGAAGCAAGCTGAAAGAGCAGAAACTGAAGTTTGTGAGCTTAAGAAGTTGATTGTAGTTGTGAACAAGCAGAAGGAAGCTTCTGATACTCGGTATAAATGTTGCTTAGAGAAAATATCTGAGCTCGAGCAAGACTTATCCAGTGCTAAAGAGGAAGTGAAGCGGCTTAATAATGACGTTTTGATTGGAAATTTGAAATTGAAGAACGGTGAAGACAAGTACAACTTGTTGAATATATCAAATCAATCATTGAAGAATGAGGCAGAAAATTTGGTAAAGAAGATTGATATGAAAGATCAAGAACTTTTGGAAAAACAGCACGAGTTGGAAAGCATCCAAAACTGTTTTCAAGATGAGCATTTGCGTCGTGGTAAGATCGAATCGACTCTCAATACATTGAGAAAATTGCATTTTCAATCACAAGAAGATCAAAAGGCTCTTTCGGTTGAGCTCAAAAACATGTTAAAAGCGCTGACCGACCTTGAAAAAAACAAACAAGGATTGGAACAAGCATATCAGCTGGCTCAGGATGAGAACCAAATTCTTTGTCAGACAAACTTGTCTGCTGCCGCTTCTATGGAGAGACTGGAGATAGAAATTTTAAGCATAAGTGAGATTAAATCACAGCTAGAAAAAGAAGTTTCCCGCCATACCAGCAAGAGTGAATCCCTTGAGCAAGAGGTTTCACTTTTGAAAGAAGAAATAATTGAGTTGAATGAAAGCTATCAGAATTTAGTTAAGCAAGTGGAAACCGCTGGGTTAAATCCTAGTTGTTTGGCTTCTTCTGTTAGTAGCTTGAGAGATGAAAATTCATTTCTCAGGCAAAACTATGACCAAATGAATGAAGAGAAAGAAAGTTTACTGAAGAAGTTTGAACAACTTGCTGAAAAAAATGTTATTACAGTGAAGTCTCTGAATGCTGATCTTGAGATATCAGAAAAGAAGATGAATGCATTACAAGAATCCTGCCAATCTCTCCATGGTGAGAACTCTGAGCTTGTTGCTGAGAAAATATCTCTTCTTTCTCAGCTGAGCATTGTGACAGAGAGTATGCATAGGCTACTAGAAAAGAATGCTGTTTCAGAGAACTCTTTGTCAGCTGCTAGGACTGAACTTGAAGTTTTGAGGGAAAAATCAAAAGGACTGGAAGAAATATGTGAACTGCTTAAGAAGGAAAGGACCTACCTTTTGAGTGAAAGGGATAGCTTGTCACTAAAGTTGAAAAATGTCGAACGCAAAGTCGAAAGTCTGGAGAAGCGATGCATGGGACTCCAAGAAAAATATACTTGTTTAGAGAAGGAAAAAGAAGCCATGCATATTCAAGCTCAAAAACTTGAGGTTTCTTTGAGTGCTAAAAAGCAAGAAAGAAAAAGCTCCAAGATGCAGAGTGAACTAAGAATGAGTGGACTAGAAAAACAAATTCTTCTATTGGAAGAACAGAGCAGATGGCATAGACAGGAATATCAAGATGAGCTGGAGAAATCTCTTAAAGCACAACTCGACTTCTCAGCCCAACAGAAATTTATAAAGGATGTCGAAGATAAGAACTTCTCTTTAATTTCTGAGTGCCAGAAACATGTTGAGGCTTCTCTCTTGGCAGAGAAATTGATATCTGACCTGGAAACTGAAAGTCTCCAACAACAGGTGGAAGCTGAACTTCTTTTGGATGAAATCGAACGGTTGAGATTCGATATATATGAGATCTTCAAGGCCCTTGATGATGGTCCAGATTTCGTTCCAGGAGACCAGGTTGATAACGAAAATACTCTGGTTACTCACATTCTTGAAATCATTGAAGATATGAAATGTTCCCTTCTAAAACATGAGGATGATAAGCAGCTTTCCTTGGTTGAGAACTCAGTTCTTTTAGCACTGATTGAGCAGTTGGAGTCGAAAGGAATAGACGTCGAGTTGCAGAAGAAGCACATGGAAAATGAACTCTTAAGCTTGGAAAGTAAGATTTCTGTATTTGAAAAAGAGAAAGTGAAAGTCCTGGATTTTACCAAGAAGCTGAAATCTGAACTGAGTGAGAGTCATTGGCGTGCAGCCATACTTGAGTCTGAAACAGATAATCTCCGTGTCAAGCACGATGATCTTCTAGAGGGTCACCGGGAACTGGAGGAGCGCAACTTTCAACTTACGCAGGATAACCGAAACTTGATGAAGAAGTTCTCAGATCTTGAGAAGAAAAAACTCAGGGCTGATCATTATATTGATGAGGCACTCTTGGAACATCTAACAACTGTCAACGAATCATCTGTTTTCCAGAGTTTTGCAAGTGAGAAAACCAGAGAACTGAGTTTGATTATAAGAGATCTGGAGAATGAACGAAAGCTTAATTTTGATCTCAAAATGAACATTGATATACTATCAGAGGAGTTGAATTCTCAGAGAGCGGAGACTTTGCACCTCCGGGACATTGTTTGCAAATTGGAAGAAGAAATGCAGAGGATTAGAGAATACAATGTTCAGCTGAAGAAGGATGTTCAAAGCGGTAAGGATGGATTGCTTCAAGAGGAGCAGAAAATCTTGAGTGCAGAATTGAAGCTTGAAGCTGCTGAAAAGATGAACTCTCAATTGTGCCACACAGTTGATGAACTGAAGTTTGATGCACAAGAATCACTGAATGTTAGAGAAAATCTGGAGAGCAACATAAACCATCTTTCAGACAATATTTCCAGATTGAAGGATAAAATCGAGGGTCTTCATATAGCCAAGGAAGAACTTGAGTTCGAACTCAGCCGACTTCGAGAAGAAATAAATCAAAAGACAAGTAGAGAACAAAGTCTAATCATGGAGCTCCAGGATAAGAACAGTAAGCTCCAAATCTTGGAAGTGGAAATCACAGCATTTTATTTTGAGTTTCAGACGTCTTCGATCAGGGATGTTTTGTATAAGAATAAAGTTCAGGAGCTGACGGGGGCATGCAAGGATCTCTGTAGGGAAAATTCTTCAAAAGCATCCGAGATTGAACTAATGAAAGGAAGTCTCCGTTTGCTGGAAGATAAAGTTTTTGAGTTGAAATCCCAGCAACTTGTTCTCTCCCCATTTGTAGTAAGCCCAAGCCCAAAGGATGATGTTGTAGCGCCCCTTGTGCAAAGAAAGCTCAAGCCATACTATAATCAGGAGCAAGAGGTAACACAATTTTTGGGATCAATATGATTTACTTTCTTCAACTTATGGGTGATTGGATTTTAATGCTTTCGTTTTAAGTTTCAGATTTTGGACTCTGTTTCTGGTCCAAGTATCTCTGAAATACTCGAGGAAGAACCCCTTCTGGGAATGAATTCAAGGACTAAATCAATAGGAAGGATAACTGATGAAGTGAATCTGACTGCTTCGTCGAGAAAATCGTGCTATATTGCCAGACAAGAACATCTGTCTAATGATATTGAGCATTTGAAGCATCGTCGGTTCTTAGGACGCAGCAAACAAGATCACAACAGAAAGAAAGAACATGGGAATGATGTGGATTCCCCTAAACTGCATAGAATAAAAACGAAACCTTATGCGTTTAGAGAAGGAATGAGAATGAAGGATATTCCTCTTGATCAAGTTTCGGATGGTAAAAATAATAATCTCCGAGCAGACGATCAGATGCTTGAGCTATGGGAGACAGATGAGTATAGTGGAAAAAAGATAACAATCGGAGAGTCCCTTAGGATGTCGTATAGAATGTCGGAAAAGGATTTAGAGTACTGTATTTCGGAAGAGTCAAAGATGAATAATCATGAGCCTCCCTCAACTGATTCTGACTTGGAGAAAGAAGTGAGTTTTAATAAAATGTTATCAGCGAGGATTAGTGAACCAACAAGAGAAATGAATTCGAGAAGGGTTCTAGAACGACTTGCATCGGATGCAAAGAGGCTAGAAAATCTCCAGATAACAGTTGATCATCTTAGAATGAAAGTTGGGACGTGCATGAAGAGTAAAAGCAGCAGCAGCTCCAAGAATGTTGGTTTAGAGACAGTTGAACAACAGTTTGAAGAAGCTGAAGAAACCATAAAAAAGCTAGTGGATTTGAATGTGAATCTAGTGAAGAACATAGAAAGTTGTCCCTCTCCCGTGGAGACAGTGCTGTCGGATGCCATGACGATGCACAGAAGACGTGTTACAGAACAAGCAAAAAAAGGATCTGAAAGAATTGGAAGGCTTCAATTAGAACTTCAGAAGATTCAATACATATTGATGAAGATTGAGGAAGATAAGAAGAACAAATCAAGAAACAAGTTTTTCAGGAACAGAAGTATCATTCTGAGGGACTTCATTTACAATGGAAGGAAGAAGAGCGGGAAACGGAAGAAGGGCCTTGTTTGTGGATGCTTTAGACCTTCAACCAGTAGAAGTGGACGCCTAGGATGATTCCACACATTCCTCTTCTATTAATCTAGATGTATCAACTACTGCACTCTTGTCTAAGTGTTTCTAAAATAAGCATTCACACTTTAAGATTTCAATATTGCAAATAAGGGAAACAAGTATATATTCAAATAAACTATTTAAATCATATTCATTACTCATTATTAAATAAATTATATTTATTCATATAACTTTAGTAAACAAGATAATGTTCTTATTGTTTATATCGGAGGCATAGCTTAAGCTCACAAAAGGTGAACAATTTTTAGTTGCCTCATATTTCTTCTATATGTTATCATACTTAAATGACCAAATATAAAAATTTGTTAATACATATAAAGAGGGTGTGTTTGCAAATAATTATAATTTTAAACTTATTTTCCAATATTATTTTGGTTAATTGGGCCCAATTTGTATTATTTAGTTGTCAGGAAAAGTTATTTTTATGAAGAAGATGGGAGCAGTTGAAGTTCAATCAATTATTTTGTTTGCTTTCAAAGGTTGAAGAAATTGGTATTATATTAAAAAGTTTAACATTCTAAAATTATTTTATATTTTATTTAATATAATATAATAAAATATTATAATTATACAAAAAGACCCACCACCAGTGTTTTTCAAATCAAATCAACTGCAATAATAATAAATGTTAAATGAGGAAGGCCATTCATTTATTATACGAAGACATTGCGGCGCCGGCGTTCACCAAGACGTCGGCGAATATCAGCCGGGAACAAGACAATTCACGGGATGTGAATAAAAGTTAATGCATTCTTGAACTGAACGTTGATTTTCAGTGAAAGGAATGCAGTTCTGGTCCCCATTACTGTTACCCCCTAGCTTTAAACAAGAATCAGCAACGCGGCAAAAGTAATTGTAGGAGTAAGTGAAGTTCTTTAACTGCGGCAATTTGCAGATCTCCGATGGGATTTTTCCCGACAGCTTGTTGTGCGCCACGTTTAGTTGTTCAAGGCTTATCATTTCAGATATTGATTCCGGCGAACATCCGGCGAGATTGTTGAAGCCGACGTCGAACACAGTAACCTTTTTCAGTAGCCCAATTTCGTATGGTAAGCAGCCAGATAACCCGGTGTTTAATAAAATAATCTGGTTAAGTGTTTCCGACATAAGGCCGATCTCCGACGGTAGGCATCCCTGGATATTGTTATTTGCAGCTACAAACAATGATACCGGCGAGTTTCCTATATTACTAGGCAACGAGAAACAGAAACCGTTGTTGTTTAAGATTAAAGCATCTAGTTGAAGATCAAAAACCTCAGATGGGACAATCCCAGTGAAATAATTAAACCGAATATCGAGATACTTCAAAGAGGGAAGTTTTAGGAGCACGAGCGGGAACTCACCGGAGAACAAATTGATAGAATTATTGAGATTCTGTATCGGAGATAGTGCAGCGGAAGCATTACCTGAATTCATCATAGCGATGATAATCTGAAGAACACAAGAAACCGGAAGAATGGTCTTCAGTCTGATCGTAAGAAGCTGGCCAGATGGGGAGCAACTGTGTTGTTCTGCTTCTTATTCAGGCTGAGACCACACCCCTATTTATAGATGAAGTTTGAACTAATTGCAAATCCACCCATCAATAAATTGCAATTTAGTCCTCGGGAATTCCATACATTAATAATTGGCCCTCACATTATAATATTAAATGACTATGGTCTATATCATAATATTGATCACCAATTAGACCATTAACCTTATTACGGTAACAATAAATGTGATCAAATACTTACATGTGCGTCCACATGCATAATAGTATATCTAAGAAGACAACACATAATATTTAGTCCACATAGTTAGAATAAATATTCTAACATTCTCCCACTTGGACAAATAATCATGTGTTTACCAAAAGTCTCCTTTCAATCACAATTTATTTACCGTACAAAATATGCGCACATAAATGAATATAGTCATTTAAAACATCTCGTCCATTAGTCTTATTAATACAAAGACTGAAGGAGTAGTCATCGCAAAATAGCAACTCAACCCTCATCAATCATAAGTACTAACTCAACTAAATGACATAGACAAGTGAGTGTATGGCATGAAAATTACATGCTAAAGTGATCATGCATGTCTATTTTCAACTGGTCAAATAAATATAATGAGGTCGGAGAAGAGTTCTATATCAACATGAAACCAAACATAATGTCATGACCAAAACAATATTGAACGTTTATACAAATGAAAAATGAATCAAATAGCATCACTAACGACACCCATATAAGTAATCAACTTATGAAAGACCGATGGTGTCAATGCTTTAGTAAGCGGATCCGCAACCATATCATTTGTACCAATATGTTCAATACTGATTTTATTTTGTTGAACTCTTTNCAAAAGTAATTGTAGGAGTAAGTGAAGTTCTTTAACTGCGGCAATTTGCAGATCTCCGATGGGATTTTTCCCGACAGCTTGTTGTGCGCCACGTTTAGTTGTTCAAGGCTTATCATTTCAGATATTGATTCCGGCGAACATCCGGCGAGATTGTTGAAGCCGACGTCGAACACAGTAACCATTTTCAGTAGCCCAATTTCGTATGGTAAGCAGCCAGATAACCCGGTGTTTAATAAAATAATCTGGTTAAGTGTTTCCGACATAAGGCCGATCTCCGACGGTAGGCATCCCTGGATATTGTTATTTGCAGCTACAAACAATGATACCGGCGAGTTTCCTATATTACTAGGCAACGAGAAACAGAAACCGTTGTTGTTTAAGATTAAAGCATCTAGTTGAAGATCAAAAACCTCAGATGGGACAATCCCAGTGAAATAATTAAACCGAATATCGAGATACTTCAAAGAGGGAAGTTTTAGGAGCACGAGCGGGAACTCACCGGAGAACAAATTGATAGAATTATTGAGATTCTGTATCGGAGATAGTGCAGCGGAAGCATTACCTGAATTCATCATAGCGATGATAATCTGAAGAACACAAGAAACCGGAAGAATGGTCTTCAGTCTGATCGTAAGAAGCTGGCCAGATGGGGAGCAACTGTGTTGTTCTGCTTCTTATTCAGGCTGAGACCACACCCCTATTTATAGATGAAGTTTGAACTAATTGCAAATCCACCCATCAATAAATTGCAATTTAGTCCTCGGGAATTCCATACATTAATAATTGGCCCTCACATTATAATATTAAATGACTATGGTCTATATCATAATATTGATCACCAATTAGACCATTAACCTTATTACGGTAACAATAAATGTGATCAAATACTTACATGTGCGTCCACATGCATAATAGTATATCTAAGAAGACAACACATAATATTTAGTCCACATAGTTAGAATAAATATTCTAACATTCTCCCACTTGGACAAATAATCATGTGTTTACCAAAAGTCTCCTTTCAATCACAATTTATTTACCGTACAAAATATGCGCACATAAATGAATATAGTCATTTAAAACATCTCGTCCATTAGTCTTATTAATACAAAGACTGAAGGAGTAGTCATCGCAAAATAGCAACTCAACCCTCATCAATCATAAGTACTAACTCAACTAAATGACATAGACAAGTGAGTGTATGGCATGAAAATTACATGCTAAAGTGATCATGCATGTCTATTTTCAACTGGTCAAATAAATATAATGAGGTCGGAGAAGAGTTCTATATCAACATGAAACCAAACATAATGTCATGACCAAAACAATATTGAACGTTTATACAAATGAAAAATGAATCAAATAGCATCACTAACGACACCCATATAAGTAATCAACTTATGAAAGACCGATGGTGTCAATGCTTTAGTAAGCGGATCCGCAACCATATCATTTGTACCAATATGTTCAATACTGATTTTATTTTGTTGAACTCTTTCTCTAACAATCAGGAACTTTCTATCAATATGTCGAGATTTCGACGTGCTCCTGTTGTTATTCGAAAATAGAACTGCAGCTCTATTGTCACAATAAATCATTAATGGTCTTTCAATCCCAACGACAATATGCAGTTCACTTATGAAATTTCGCAGCCATAANAACTTTAGTAAACAAGATAATGTTCTTATTGTTTATATCGGAGGCATAGCTTAAGCTCACAAAAGGTGAACAATTTTTAGTTGCCTCATATTTCTTCTATATGTTATCATACTTAAATGACCAAATATAAAAATTTGTTAATACATATAAAGAGGGTGTGTTTGCAAATAATTATAATTTTAAACTTATTTTCCAATATTATTTTGGTTAATTGGGCCCAATTTGTATTATTTAGTTGTCAGGAAAAGTTATTTTTATGAAGAAGATGGGAGCAGTTGAAGTTCAATCAATTATTTTGTTTGCTTTCAAAGGTTGAAGAAATTGGTATTATATTAAAAAGTTTAACATTCTAAAATTATTTTATATTTTATTTAATATAATATAATAAAATATTATAATTATACAAAAAGACCCACCACCAGTGTTTTTCAAATCAAATCAACTGCAATAATAATAAATGTTAAATGAGGAAGGCCATTCATTTATTATACGAAGACATTGCGGCGCCGGCGTTCACCAAGACGTCGGCGAATATCAGCCGGGAACAAGACAATTCACGGGATGTGAATAAAAGTTAATGCATTCTTGAACTGAACGTTGATTTTCAGTGAAAGGAATGCAGTTCTGGTCCCCATTACTGTTACCCCCTAGCTTTAAACAAGAATCAGCAACGCGGCAAAAGTAATTGTAGGAGTAAGTGAAGTTCTTTAACTGCGGCAATTTGCAGATCTCCGATGGGATTTTTCCCGACAGCTTGTTGTGCGCCACGTTTAGTTGTTCAAGGCTTATCATTTCAGATATTGATTCCGGCGAACATCCGGCGAGATTGTTGAAGCCGACGTCGAACACAGTAACCATTTTCAGTAGCCCAATTTCGTATGGTAAGCAGCCAGATAACCCGGTGTTTAATAAAATAATCTGGTTAAGTGTTTCCGACATAAGGCCGATCTCCGACGGTAGGCATCCCTGGATATTGTTATTTGCAGCTACAAACAATGATACCGGCGAGTTTCCTATATTACTAGGCAACGAGAAACAGAAACCGTTGTTGTTTAAGATTAAAGCATCTAGTTGAAGATCAAAAACCTCAGATGGGACAATCCCAGTGAAATAATTAAACCGAATATCGAGATACTTCAAAGAGGGAAGTTTTAGGAGCACGAGCGGGAACTCACCGGAGAACAAATTGTTACTGATATCGAGCTCGAAGAGTAGGCGAAGACCACAGAAGCCATCTGGTAATGACCCTTCAAATCGATTGGTGTTCAAGTGAAACAAAGCTAGGTCAGTTAGTAATCCAAGCTCCTCCGGCAATGTCCCGGCGATATCTCCATGATTCAAGTCAACTCCAGCGACTGTTGTCACGGTATTATCATCAGGCGCCGCCGCACAGAAGACGCCATTGTAAGTACAAACATCTGGACCACACCAATTTCCTGTAAGATGGTTGGGATCATCTGTAATTGAATTTTTCCATGCTTGGAGAGCTACAAACGCGTCATGCAATCTTGGATTTTGAAATCCATCTGGTGGTTCAAGAGCTTGTTGAAGCGACGGCTTCACGAAGATAAAGAGAAAATGAAGATAAACAAGAGGCACCATAATTACCCGACACACTGACATGTGCATCATGCCTTCATTATTTAAAACTAAAACAAGGGCAAAAAAATACTATAAGCGACGGCTTCACGAAGGCAAACAAAAATGGATTTATTGTTTTATCTATTTTATTTTATTTATAAATGAAGATGCAAAATTCATAAATATTTTACTAATATCATTTTTTTTAATAAAAAATTGAATGGCACCCACCTAAATGATTTTATTAATTTAATGTTTTTTTCTTAAAAACGAATTATGTAGAATTTTAATTTACAATTGAAATGGATATTAGTATTATAAATCAAGTTTGATCCAACCCCAAATTTTCTCAAAATCCAAAGATTGGTTTATAAAATAGTAAAATATTTTTAAATAGTATTATTATAATTATTGGAGTTTAAACATATTTTGGTAATTATTCACTAAGATTGATAACATATCTTAATAATTGATACTCTCTATTATTTGACGTATCTTTCGATATATTGCTAATATACAGAACATTATGAAAACATGGAAGAACATTTACAAATTTGATTTAAAATTTAATAATATTGAAAATTTAGTGGCTATAATAATACAAATTTTAGCATATTTTAATGATTAACAATGTGATACTTGTATCATTTTTTAAATACCAATCACCTTATCTAAAAATATTATTTTATATTTTAAGAAATGAAATTGATTAATCTATTTTAATAATAAAATTACTTAAAAATACAAATAACTCAAAGCATTATTGTTTTCTTTGTTTAAATTTAAAAATTTTGATATTTAATGTAGTAAAATAAATCCTAAAATATAATATGTATTTTTGACATTGCATAATTAATATTTTGCATGTTATCGAGTATTGAATATATGAATAATATAATTTAATAGCAAAATTATATTTTGTAGAGTAAATATAAATAATGTGGAAAATATAATTGTGTTGAATGGATCCTATTATATTTGTGACTTTCTATATTATTTTTGAAATTAAATTTAATATTCAAATTAATCATTTAAAACATCACATCACTAATATATTGAGAATAAATAACATTATCAATGTTATAATAATATGTTTTAAAATTTCAGTAATATTTTAAAATACAAAGAGGACTAATATGACATATCATTAAAAAAATTCATAAAACAAGTAAAAGATTTCCAAGTGAATATAATGTTCCTCGTGGTTGGCTACATTTTAGTAAATATATTTTAATTCTACTAATTATTTTGAAGCTATAAATAACAATATACCTAAATCCTGGCATTCCACATCAACATAAAAATATATTAGAAGTGTAGTTAAATCATTATATTAAATAATCGTAACCCAATAGATATTATATACCTACCAATAATAAGAAGTGTGTACATCATTAATTACCAACTTCTTATAATTATATTCATTCAATTTTGCTTTTAATAACACAAGTATTAAAACTTATTGTACCTTATTTGTTAAAACTTAAACTTAAACTTAATCAATTATTAAAACAAAACTGCATAAATAAATAGTAATCCAATTTCATTAAATTTTATAATTCGCAATTTTAGTATTAATAAATAAATACAATATACCGACGAAATTTAGAAATTCGATCTATTGGGGGTCAAAGAAATAGCATCCACACGTCTATATTTTATAAATTTATAAATAACAACATTTAGCAATTAGCATGATTTTATATACCAATAGGAGGCCCTTGGAATTTGGATAATGAGTTTTTATCTTTGGCCCAATAGTTTTTTATCCAATTTGGCTATATAGAAGAGTGGACTATAAACAGGCCCAAGAAAGTAACAAGTGTTTGATATGAACTCATGTAATCCGAAACTTAATATAAAAATAGATACTTTTTAGTTTATAAGATAATTGATTAATTTGTTTCACTTACCCTTTTACAATAGTTCAATTCGCTTATACAATATATTATCTCATCCAATTGAATTTTCAACTATACAACATGATAAGATGAGTGATAAAAAACTATGACATAAGAACATATGAAATATTTATGTAGAAACAAAAAGAGCGTGGGGGCAGTTAAGTCACTTCCAATAAAATAAATTGAAGAGACAAGGGCGTTCACTTTTCCCTTTCAATCAGATATTACAATCTCTAATTAAATAATATAGCACTATATTATTTTAATAATATATCAGATTAACTAAGAACCACATAAAAAATGTATATTATTTATCATTATAATAAATATATTTTTAATAAAAATTATATACTAATTTTAGATTTATTTATTCATATTTTTATCAGATGTTTTTATTCATCAAACAAGTGTTTGGTTTATATTAAATAAATACGCCCCGTGGGTCCCAAAAACACATCCTAATTTCCAAGTTTTTTTTATTTTAAAATTGGATGTCCTTTACTATATTTAAATATTGCAAAAGAATTTGTTATAATTGAAATATTTTATAATATATGCATTTTAATCCTATTGTTTACATTATTAAATAAAATACCTAATACTTATTTAAAGATTAACGTTATTCAGTACCACATTGAAAATTAATATAAAACCTAAATTTTAAATAGATATATTTGTAAAACGTAAAATACAATATTCTTATTGTCTGTTGAATAAATAAATAATTTTAAAAAGGAAAATAATATATAAATGAAATTAATGCATCGGACGCTCTATATTTCCTAATTTATATGGCTGGAAACACAGATCGAAGAGCGAAGGGATACAAATGTAATTACTGGAAATAAGGAGGACAAAGTGGAACTCCGTCTCTGTGAGAAGGATTTCCAGTTCAGAATGAGCGTTGTCTTTACTCACACTTTGGACCTTCTGTTTCTCTCTCGGTATCCACGATCTATAAAGAGCGTTGTTCTCTTCACCCCATTTTCTTAAAGAAGCTTATTCCCGAGTCCCACGAAACCCAACCATTTCCAGTTTTCTGATGGAGAGGCCTCATCTGCATCCTGTTTTCCGGCCTCCGGAGACTCCATATGAGCCAATGGAGTTTCTTTGTCGCTCTTGGAGTCATTTTGCTCGTGAAATATCAGCAGCAATAGCGCCAAAGCAGCATCAACTCATGAACAAGAGTACTACTACTACCAACAGTCATGGAGATGGAACCAGGTATAGTGTTAACACTATACCTGGCGAGACAGATAGGGATGTGGATCCCTTTTCTGTTGCTTCATCGCTTATAATGGAGCGGGTCATATCTCCGTCTGTGAGTGATTTACCCTTTTTCGGACAGTAATCCGTCTGATATTGGGATTCCTTTGTTTTTATCGAGTAAACTCGAATTTTGTCACTATCTACTGTGTTTGAATCGCTATTTGTCTCGCTCTAAATTTGGCTAGTCACTTTCCGAAGATCAATTTGATTATTATCGGGATTCATTAGTATTAGATGTTGTGTTGCTATCACAGATAACAGATTGGGAAATAAATCACAGTTTTCCTATCGATTTTTTATCATACTTTGGAGTAATTGACTTCTCTGTGGAATATGTTCATTGCATTTATTTGATATGCTTTTTTTTTGCTGGTGGAAGACGCCATTAATAAGCAAAATCATCAATTTTAAGAGAAAAACAAGTGTCATTTTTCTCTGGTTTTCCTGGCAGTAATTATTAACATTGTCCGTCATGGCAGCAGCAGGATAATTCTCCCCGCACTTCTGGTCGCTTTTCTCACAGCAGCGGCCTTCTCGGCCAGAGTTGTGCCTCCTCAGACAGCCCACCAGTCTCCCCATCGGCCATCGGTGATCCCAAGGTTTAGTTTTTCCCATTTTTCTTTCATTCTTTAAATAGATGTTTCCCTTTCTTCGATTTTTTTGTTGAACATCACCTGTTATTTTGTTATCTGGTTGGTTAGAAAATAGCATTAATTTTCAATTGATTTAGTTTTTGTCACGAATTAATTTTGTTTTACAAACATAGAACTGATTTGCAATCTGATACGGTATCTTTTTTTAGTAGCTCCATTTCTATAATTATAGAAACGGAATTACTATTTTTTTTTATTTTTAATTGTTGTTTTTAATGTTTTTTCGATATAAAATAAAATGGTAGCTCGGTTTCTATAATTATAGAAATCGAGCTACAAAAAAAAGCTGTCGTGTCAGATTGCAAATCAGTGCTATGTTTGTAAAACAAAATTAATTCATGATAAAAATAAAATCAATCGAAAATTAATGCTATTTTTTACGTTTTAACAAATTATAATGCCATCTAAAAAAACTCACCCCCTTTCTTCCGATTTATCCTTTATCTGACTTTGCCGGCGGTTGGGATGGTATAAATGTCACCGGTTGTAGTCGTGGAGTGGGGACAGTGACGGAAAAGCGGCTTGATTGTGGGTTTTAATGATATGAATGTGGACAAGTTTTCACAATTTATTTGTTGGTTGTTAGAATTTATAAACTGCGCCCACCATTTTTTTTCGTTCTTGTTTTCGTGACTAAATGGACGCGGTATCAGCGGACGGCGAATATCCCGATGGGCTCTCTGTGCAAGCTTAATGGTTCTGGATCCACCGCGTCGGCGAACGGCGGAGGTAAGACAGTCGGGAGGTGGCTAAAAGACCGTAAAGAGAAGAAAAAAGGAGAAGTAAGGGCACATAATGCGAAACTCCATGCGGCAGTTTCTGTTGCCGGGGTAGCCTCTGCGATCGCTGCAATCGCCGCTGCAAATGCCGCTTCTTCGGTATCAGAAAAAGAGGAGCAAATTTCAAAAATTGACTCGGCGATGGCTTCCGCCGCAACATTAGTGGCGGCACAATGCGTTGAGGCCGCAGAAGCCATGGGGGCTGAGCGTGAGCACTTAGCTTCCGTCGTAAGCTCAGCTGTGAATGCCTGGTCGGCCAATGACATTATGACCCTTACTGCCGCTGCTGCTACTGGTATTAATGCTAGTGATCCATAACTTCATCCATCATCAAACTTAAACTTCCTGGTTCATTCATCTTACAGCTTTACGTGCCGCCGCCACATTAAAGTCAAGAACTTCAAACATCTCAGCCTTGACTCCAATCGAAAAGGGAAGTTCAAATATCGTCGAACGTGTCCCGGAACAAGATATTCTCGCTATAATATCAAACCGTGAGCTCTTGAAGAGAACAAGAAATGGTATTATTTCCATCCAGTATTCTCATTACCCATGTTTAAAGTAAGTATTAACGGTGATTGCAGGCGATCTTCATTGCAAAATCGTGTCTGTATACGTAAACAAACTTGGACAGGTGATGCTGAAAATGAAGAGCAAACATGTAGCAGGGACAATGACAAAAAAGAAAAAGAGTAAGTGCAATTACAATTGTTGTACAATGTATATAATCTAACGAATTTGTTTTCAGACATGGTGTTGGAGGTTGTGAAAGATATTCCTGCTTGGCCTGGGCGTCATCTCGTGGAGGGCGGTGATGACCGGAGCTACTTCGGATTGATGACAGCGGAGCGTGGAGTAGTGGAATTCGAGTGCTTGAACCAGAAAGAATGTGATGATTGGACAAAAGGGGTTTCAAGGTTGCTGGAAATTGCAGCAGAGAGGAATACAAAATTGTCATGTTGATGATTTTTGAAGGATTCAGGGACCTTGGAATTTATATATCATGGTTTTATTACATTATTTATAAAAAAAATTATAAACTGTAAAATACATTAATGCCCCTCGATCATGGGCCTTGAAGTCCAGTTAGAAATGTGGCCTTTATATCTGACGTGGATCCTCATTTAATTTCCAAAATAAATATCAGATAGTCATGGTCTCCAGTCAACTTCTACCATTTTTAGTACCCCTCTTTATTTTGTACGGTTTGTTCTACTAAGAGTGAGCAGACAATAAATATAAAGAAAAAAATATGATTTTTATAAAAATAAATAATTACTTGTACCATCTAAAGAAATATATTTCCAAAATATATTTTTAATTATTCAGTATTTTAGTATGAAAAACAAATGTAGTATGCAAAAGGTTCAATTTGTGGATGATTAATAAAATATTTGGATTTTGAGTTAGTTCTGGTTGTTGAAGCTCAATTCCTCCTCTTTATTTCATTTTTCCCCCACCATACCACACTGCATTAAAGCCACTCACTTTATTCTCATAAATTCCAACAGTTTACCAGGAAAATAAATAATGGACATTAATGTTTCCTTTTAATAATGCGTTATTTATAAATTACAAAATTATTCTTAATTATTCTTAACATTGGAGAATAATAACAATTTTGCTAAAATTGAAAACTAATCCAGTATTGATCATACTGCAAAATAATGATAAAGATTTATCCATAATAGTTAGTTAATACACAACAGTCATTACCTATCAAATTTATATTACACACCACCTAAATTCAGACAAAAATAATAAACACTTTATTAAACTCGTCTTCAGTCTCAGTGATGAACACTGAAAATTTGAGCTAAAACTATGACAGATTCTAGTTCCAGGCTATTTACACATAATTTTTCAAATTCCAAAAATGGGCTGATGATACTGTGTTTACAAAGTAATATAACTACACAAAGCCATTATTCTAAGGGACGAAAAGCTTATTTCCACACTTACATCTCCAGGCTTCTGGATAATACTCCATTGGCATCGTTAATCCCGGCTGAATCGGTACGTGTACCGCCCCACAAGGATAACATCGCCCGCATTTGGATCTACACGACGGCGGCCATGAACCTAAAGCGCTGCGTTTTAACTTACCTGAACCCAGAAATAGAAACCGTCATAACCAGGGAAAGAAACAAAATTGAAGGATACTTACTGAATTGGATGGTGGGAGTGACGGCGAGAAGGTTGATGGAGAAGAGAAGGAAGAATGTTAGAAAGAGAGGGCGGCGGAGGGCCATCGACGGTGGAAAAGAGGCAAGTGTAAGTCAAATAATAATAATAGTGAGCTGAGCCTGAGAATGCGTGTGAGTGTGTGTGATTTGAGTAAAGATGTCCCTCCTGAGAAAGTGACTTTTACTTGTACTGTCAGCTTCAAAAGGGATTTACTTTTTTTACCATCAACTTATCAACTAGTTTTTATTTCAAACAAATGCAAAATATTAGTAATATAAATATTAAAGAAATTGAGTATGAATGTTTGAATTAATTTAGTAAAGTAAATACAAATAGTGGAGGTGGGGAGAGGTTGACATACCCACGTGTTACTTGCTCCTCCATTATTTAGATTATATATTATTACAACAAATAAAAATAACTTATTGTGTTAATATAACATTTGATAGTTTTGAAATATATTAATATTATACGACTAATTTGATACTTTTGCACAGACACCTGTCCTTCTTTTATATTTAATTTTAAAATATTAGAAAGAAAACTGGTTCGTGGGACTTGGAGTGGCAGATTTATTATTATTATTTGTAATAAAAAGAAAAAGAAATCTATAAAACGAGAGAGACCTCACATGAGCTATCTATCACATGCTGCCAAGTCACATTCGGTCCAGTCCACCCCTAAACAATTTATAATTCAAAAAGGTATCATTTATATTTTGATATACTCACACATCCTTTTACTACTAAACATTTTTAGAAGAATATTGAAAAAGGTAAGGGATTCCTATGAGTTATTGGAGTTAAAAGTGTAAATTGAAATTTAAATGGGGAGGAAATGGAAAATTGAGAAAAATGATGGTCCAGATTGCGAATAATTTGGGGACACAACACAAGTGTAAGGCTGTGGCTGTAGCCCATGTTTAATGTTCCTTGTTCCCCCACCACCATGTGCTCACTCATCTTTCTGTCACTTTCAATTATTTTAATAACACACAGTTTCTAATTCATACTTTAGCCCACATTCCAATGTATTCAAACTATGCGAAATTTCATTTAATCCTTCAAAATCTATCTCTTTAGTTAAATTAACAAAATATTGGTTACAAATTGGGTTTTGGTGAAATTAAATAATCAATCTCTAGATATAAAAGAATAATAATCCTCAAATAAAATATGATTATTTAAAATATTCATTTAGAGAACATGATAACCTACTTCATCAAAGTTCGATGATTTTGGTAAATTTGATCTCCAACTTTTTTTATAATCTATAATTCTCTATGTGTATATGTATGATCAACCATATTCATGGTAATGTTCATAAAACGACTAACATTATCTGATATTGCCTTAAGTTATCGAGAGATGTGTACAAGAAAGATGCGCAAGAATGTTGATAGCGAAGACAATATCAGTAGCATTCATATTCGCTGGCCTAATTCAGTAAGCGTTGTATTATAGATGTTGTTACGACTTTGTTCACTAACATTATGTATATGTACCGAATCAAATAAGTCACTATCTACACTCGCTATACATTTTTCAGTTTGGTTGATTTTTTCTTAGTAAGAATATTTTTAAAAACAATGTTGCAGATGACGCCACGTGGTTCACGTTAGCCAACATCACCGCATTTGCAAAGATGCATATTATTCATACCAACATAATGGTTTTCCAAAAGAAGACGTTAACATTTCCGTAACACAATGTCTAGTTATGTTTTGTGATGTGAAATTGAATCTCATACTCGTATCAAACATTTTCTAGAACATATGAAAACAATCACCTACGAATAGTGGGTAATGATTGGTTCACATGAAATCAATTTCGTCAACATATTAAGTTATATTGAAATTTAGGTTTGTGGTATTGGACGTACTTTGTCAATCCCGAGGAACCGTGTTCATTACCTTCTTAATTTAAATAATAAAAGTTGATGATAAGAATTTTATATTTCACAATGCATTATTGTAATTGTGTTTTTATTCATTCTTATTGTCGTTGTACGAAATTGATATGTTGTTGTCTTGATTTTATATGCTTGTCAACATGTGTTGTTAGTTTTGATGCAAGCGCATTTTTGATCCGTTCGATCACCAACGTCTTCCTTTCATATTATACACATTGTGTACCATCGTAACTAGCAGTATTGATGACACAGTTGAAAACCTCAAAATTATACAAAGCCAAACATGCATGAGAACCAAAATTGCAACATTTTCCAAAGTAGGGGATCAAATCAGCTAATTCAAACTTTGAGGATTATAATTATCGTAAAATACAAAATTTAGATACCATAATTATCACAACGAACACATGTGGTGACTACTAATGGTGTGAAGTACAGAATTTTTCATAATTATGAAACTATGTGACCAAATGTGCCATGTGTTGTGTAATTGTAAAAATTAAAAACTTTTAGAACCATATTTGAGAATTATCTTACCAAAATGAGCAAATAGTAAGGATTGTTTTTTCAAAAAAAACATTGGGAATTAAAATTGTCTAAATTATACAAATTTGAAGACCAATTTTAACTGTGTGAACCTTTCAAAATTTAATAAGAAAATACTTACGCTTAAGTATGTCTGTGTCATGCATTTTCAAGTACTATTCTAAAATAAAAATTTAACTTTCTCATAAATATACCGTTTTTTCCTTGAAGTGAAATCTTCTTATGATAAATAGGGGTAGTATACTATTTACAGCCAACGCGACGGTAACATATTTCCGTTCCTCCCTTCAAACTCTGTGTGGAGCTAAACTTCTTTGGGCAGCAAGAGAGATTGAGGAAGAAGATGGGATTTTTTTGGAAGGTGAGATTACTTGTGTTCTGGAACTCCGATGATTTGGGTATTTTATGAATCAACCAAACTGTTAACAGTGAAATTGCAAAGCTTGGATGGGTTGTTTTGTCAATTTGGAAAAATGTTGTTTCTTTCTTCCCAATTGAACGCTTGTAAAGAAATCCAAAAAGTAAAAGAACATATTGGGAAGGGTATTAGCGTCAGTGAAGTAGTTTCTCTTGGATTGTTTTAAATCTGTTTGTCGCCGGATTGTATTGTCGGATACTCTCAAATCAGAACCGACAAGTTTCTTGAATATTCAGATATTTCTTTGGGCTGAAACCCAGTTCTGGTAATATTATTGAATAGTAGTATGGGCGGAGCAGAGTCGTCGTCGCGATTTGCCGGTGAATTGCGACAGCAGGAGGCGTAAGAGTATTTGATGGGTGAATAAATAATTTCCTCTTGGGTCTGATTAGTGGAAGAAGCTTTTAGAGCTACCAGGGTTGACAACTTGGTGGTAAGTGGATTTATGGCAAGGAATTTTCATGGAAAGTTGGTTTTTTGTTGATTAGGTGGATTTCAATGATTTGGATGAATATAGACGGAGGCGAATATGATTGGGTAAATGAGATTCTTTTATTTATGGGCAATTGGTGATATGGTTGGATGCATTTTGGTGGAGCCGTGAATTGTACAGATGTTTGAAGAATTGTACTTGTGAGTGAATGAAATTGAACCTCTTGCTACAAATTTGTCCAAAGGTTTTACGCCTTAATCCCTTGCAGTATCATTTTGATTTCCCTATATCTTTTTGTTACTATGCAGTTACCTCTGTAATTTATCTGCTTTTGTAGTGCTGCTGAAACATATCATCTTTGATCAATTATTTGTAATTGTTTGGATGAATTCATTTTGTAATTGTTGGGATGGGATTTTGAATTACAAGTGTTTGTGTGTTTACTGTTTATGAACATATTTGTTTGGATTTCAGGTTGTTGTTGTGGTTTCCATTTAACTCAAATAAGATAAGCTGAAGCCAGTCTACATGTGAAGGTTAAGTTCTGGTTAAATTGGACATTAAGACATTAAAACAAAGTAATTCTAGTCCTAACTCCTAACAAGTCAACTCAGTGAAAAACTCATTCGTTTCTCCTATTCCAACGCCATAAAACTTTATGTAACGTCCCAAATACGCCCTTGTCAACGGAACAAGGGCGTCCATGTGGCCGCGGAACAATATGTTCTACGGACACGGGTTGTCAATGGAACGTACTATTCCCTTTATTCTTTTTAATTTTTAATTTTATTTATAAAACATAATTTTTAATAATTTAAATTAATAAATATATTAATATAAAAATTATTATTTTATTTTGATAATATAAATATAGAATTTTATATCAAATTCAAAGATTTCGAAATATAGATATTAAAAACGTAGTAAAAAAATATAATCGAAATATTGAAATATAATACATACAACGATGCAAATTAATAAATAATGTTTAAACGTTGATATTGTCAAAATTAAAAAAAAATTAAAATTAAAATATAATATCTAATGATAAATTAAATAATAAATATGTAAAATTGATGATATAGAAAAATAAAATAAAATTTGGAGGGAGAAGATGATGTAGATGAGTGATAGTTTTAGAAGTAGAAAGAGAATATGATGTGGATGTGAGAGAATGATAATATGTAGGGATCGGGTTTTTAGCGGGTTGGGTCGGATTTTATATTAAAAAATAAAATATGAATATTTTATAATTTAATTTATTTTAATATTCCGTTACATATCCGATATATCCAAAACGTATCCAGTATAATGATCCAATGAGCTTGTCCCGGGCGGTACCGGTATTTAAAACATTGGTTGGTGCATTGCAAACAATTATGAAATTGGACAATAATTCATTGTAATTTCATTAAATGACTACATCTAATCTAGGAGTTTTGCGCAAAATACCATTGATTCCGAACGGACATGGAAATTTACCACCATTCGCGTTAGCCAATCGCGAATTGCATTTCTTGCGCAATTCGCAATTGTCAAACGCGAGTCGTGTTAGGCTGAATAAAATTTTAAAAAAATCATTTTTAGGGTGCTCGATTTAGTGTATCGCGAATTGAGGCTTACGAAACTGCCTCAACCCTTCTTTTCCTTATTTTTCTGCTCGCGTTTTGTTAAATTGTCTCGCGTTAGGCTAACGCGAGCAGAAAGACGGTCGATTTAGCCTAACGCGAACTCAGGCTTACGAAACTGTCTGTGACTAGACTCCGAGATGAGTCACCGGAGCAGGTGGAAGGCGAACGACGGAGAAGACGTACTCGTGTTAGACATGCGTGTGGCACCGGTGGACATCTCGGGCAGCATGGTAGTGCCGGTCGTAGAAGACGTTGATTATGAGTAATAAATATTTTTTTTATGGATTTAATAGAGTTTTTGAATATCGTCTCCTAAGCAATAAGTACTTGAACGAATATCGGGAGAAACTCCCGACAATAGGCGTGCTAGCCTAGAAACATCGAAAACAATGTGAGGCAATGGATTATCCTCCATTCTACTGTCAGCTCGAGGTAGCGGATGTTCAGTTTCAGATTCATCAATATCTGAATCTATTACTGGGGCATCGTCATGATTTTCAACATTTGTGTTGAATTCTGGTTGCATACCTACAACAAATAAATATTGTATACTAAAAGTGTAATGAATAATAATACAACATTTTATTATAAAAAACCTGGATTCCCTTGACTCAACAATAACTCCATGAAAGAAGATGATTCTGCCATTTGAGATTGATCATAATTCTGATACATGTTATAATTCCAAAACGGATCAATAACCTTCAAGTAAAAAAAATACATCAATACGAGAAACAAGTAGTCACAAATAATATAATAACTAATCAATTTGTCACAAATAATATCGTAAAAAATCAATTCTTCACATTTAATATCACAACTAATCAAAGTTTAACAACTAATTTCGTAAACAATCAATTAGTCACAAACAATATAATTACAATAATATTGTAACTAATCCATTATTCAAAACTAATATCATAACAAATCAAATAGCTACAACTAATCAATCGTAACTAATCAATTTAGCAAATAAAGTTATACAAGTTTAAAATAAGTACCAACACAAATCGAGGAGGCAAAAAAAGCGGGTTGAAGATCTTTCGATTTGATTACCAACAAAAATAGGACAACTACGAAAGGAGGAATGTCGGGAGTGGAAAAAATTCGAAGAAACCGCGATAGCTTTTCGTATGGATAACAAACCTAAACCCCAAATCACGAGAAAGAAAAGAAGGAAAGAAAGGGGGAAGCAGTTTAACAAGCCTGAATTCGCGATACGCTAAATCGAGCACCCTAAAAATGATTTTTTTTAATTTTATTCAGCCTAACGCGACTCGCGTTTGGCAATTGCGAATTAGGAAAAAATGCAATTCGCGATTGGTTAACGCAAATGATGGTAAATTTCCATGTCCGTTCGAAATCAGTGGTATTTTGCGCAAAACTCCCATCTAATCTACATGCCTTGCTCAAATCATTGTTTTCAAACCTAATCCAATTCGTCTGGGTTGGGCGAGCAGATTAATGGGTCGGGTTTTTAAAAAAAAAATAAAACTAATATTTTTTTTATAATTTTATTTTTAAAAAATTTAAAATTATTTTTTAATAAAAATAAATAAATTTAATAACATTTTCAACATCGATTCGATAACGATTTGACAACGATTCAATGATCCATTAAAATTTTCGGTTCACGGACCGAATCGTATTTAAGAATAGTGGCTCAAATTATTCATTCTCCTACACCAAACCAACAAATAATACACTACACTACCACACCAACCACTGAGGTTTATGCCTTACCAAACAAAGAATAAAGTAAAGACGACTTATCTTGCAAACAAAGATTAATCATTTTTTGTTTTTCACCATTCTCTAACACACTCAACATCAATTCTTATGTTTTACAAATACCTGTCCATGATTTGTTAATACAAATAATGAAGCCACCACCACCACCACCATTTTCCTCTTCCCCGCTTCTCCTCCGCAAGCCATCTTATTTCCTAGCACTCTTCTCTTTCATTCTCATACTTTCCATTCTTTACTTGCTACACTTTACCTGCGCCTTTGATCTTCCTTCCTTCCCACTTTCAGTTTCTAGTAAGTTACCTTGCTTTTACGTACCGTGGATCCATCATTAACTCACTCCCTTTTGCTTTTCCTTTTGCTTTGTGTTTTAGGGAAGAAACTCAAACAACTACCCTTCGCCATCCAAGTTGAAAGCCAACAAACATGCGACCTTTTCTCCGGACGCTGGGTTCGGGACTATACTCGGCCCTTGTACCGAGAACAAGAATGTCCTTACATTCAGCCACAGCTTACGTGCCAAGAACACGGCCGCCCGGATATGGATTACCAGCACTGGAGATGGAAGCCTCATGCTTGCTCAATACCAAGGTGTAATCAAATCACAAGTTATATATATCATGTCTCAACAAAATCATCAGTTTTCTGGTTCTTGGATTATCAGTTTCAATGCCACGTTAATGCTGGAGAGTCTTCGAGGTAAACGAATGATGTTCGTGGGTGATTCTCTCAACAGAGGCCAATTTGTTTCCATGCTTTGTCTTCTTCATAAGTTTATCCCTTCCAACGTATCATCTATTCAAACTTCTGGTTCTTTGACAGTCTTCATTGCCAAGGTGTGACACTAATCTTTACTATATACGTAAGGGCCATGAGAAAATATAGTTGATTACATTATGTGTAATAATTCTATGAATAATGATGTTTTTTCATCAGGATTATAATGCAAGTATTGAATTCTATTGGGCTCCATTTCTTCTTGAGTCCAATTCTGATGATGCAATCGTGCACCGGATAAGCGACAGAATCGTACGAAAAGGATCGATAAACAAGCATGGAAAGCACTGGAAAGGAGTGGATATTATAGTGTTCAATACTTATCTTTGGTGGATGACCGGTCTCAAGTTCAAGATCCTGTAAGAAAACTCCCTTTTCTCTTACATTTTAAAACTCCTGTTAAATACTATTTGTAAACAGACAAGGATCCTTTTCCGACGAATATAAAGAAGTCGTCGAGGTGCCGACGGAAGAAGCTTATCGTATGGCAATCAAAAGCATGATAAGATGGATTACAAAAAACATGGATCCCAAAAAAACCAGAACCTTTTTCACCAGCATGTCTCCTTCCCATGACAAGTAAGTAATCAAATACTTGATGCAATGCGTTTAGCTTCCGTTTTGTTCTTACAGAAGCGTGGATTGGGGTGGAGAAGTGAACAAAAACTGCTACAACGAGACGAGTATGATTGAAGATCAAAGTTACTGGGGATCAGATTGTAGAAAAAGTATAATGAAAGTGATGGAAGAAGAGTTGAAGAAATCTAACATCCCTTTAACTTTTCTGAACATCACTCAGCTATCAAGTTACAGAAAAGATGCTCATACTTCAATTTACAAGAAACAATGGAGTCCGTTAACTCCAAAACAGGTTGCTGATCCGGTGAGTTATGCCGATTGTGTGCATTGGTGTTTGCCGGGGATTCAAGATACTTGGAATGAGCTTTTGTTTGCTAAGCTTTTCTATCCTTGAATCAAACTAAACCCATCTTGGAACTAATTCTACTCATTACTGATCTAATATTCAAAGTTAGAATCATTGATTTCTTAATATTTAAAGTCGAATTCAAACTTGAAGGGAACTTATTACCTTAAGAATCAACTCAAATACTTGAAAGGATATTTGATGAAACATGATTAAAGTTAATGAAATGTAATTTGTTTTTTATACAAAATTTGATTCACCAGAAATGAATTTTTTGAGTTATAAGTCATCTAAATAAAGTATAATACTAATTATATATAATTTATTAATGGTAAATCTCAAATAATCTCTCTTGGTAAATATAACTTATTCACCAAAACAAACATTTTTTTGCAATGTGTTATTTTGGAAAATTTGCCCTTGAATTTGAAAGCACGAGACCTGCACATTGAGCGGCTCTAGACATAATCACATATTTTTTCTTTATGACAAATTTTGTCTACGAGAGAATCTAAATGTACTTGGTTTCATCAAATGTTGAATGATCTATGTTTAAGATAGATAACATTCTATGTAATAATTGTACAGGCTTTAAAAACGTGTTGAAGAAAGAAATGGTTCGGAAATCGGAAGTAGAAATTCTATGCAATGAGGAAAGTATACTCTCGTAGATTAAAAGAGAACTCATTGAAACCATGGATAAAGTTGGAGAGATTTCAAGCCTCATTTCAAAATTTTGAATCTATCATGGAAAATAGTGAGACATTTGCTAATTGCACGTTCTTGATTTGCTTACGTTAGAGCAACATGTGTTGGATATTCTGGATGCAATTATAGAGGAATAAGAAGTTAGACTCTGCAATATGGGAGGGTGGGAAAAATAAATCCCGAGGTCCCAATTACCGGAGTGGTGGCAAAAAAATTAATGTTTTTTGAAAAGGTAATTTGAACTCTCAAACAATCTTAGAATCACAAAGTTTAGATCATAAACTATTTTCCAACACTAAATAACATACAAGAACAAATACTCAAATTAAAGACTACATATCAATCACTAAATATGGCAACAAACACATCAATATCAAACAATCATTTATTTAAATACAATAAATCAATATATTCGATGCAACAACATAATCCAAGGCTCTTATCCCTAAGAAGAATTTAGTTTACATATTCAACATTTTTGCTTGGCACATTGAAGTTGTTCTTTGATTGAAAAATAATAATGGGACCAACCACAAGTCGGATTTGCTTCAAAGGGAAGAATTATGTGCTCATCTCTTTTGGGATGTGTGGTTGGTTAGTAATTCTAGGGGAAACTCATATTGGTGGAATTGCAATCAAAACATAAAATAGTCATACAAAATTGCAATCATTTATCTATGGATTGCAATTTGGGTTGTCTGCCCCACTACCCGTCAGATAATCGCCCCGTTTGAGACATATTTGGATAGTTAAATGGTAATAGATGTGTGTTATATTGTAAAATTATTTACACATTTTAAACGGGGTGGGTAGTGGTTTTACATATATACACCCAGTTGCTCAAATACAAAATTAATTATCTATTTCAATTTAATTATATATACTTGTAAAGCTACTTTATATAGAAAAAAGTTTTTGTTTAAGTTTTTTCTAGTTTTGCGTTTTCATGAGAAAAATCATTGAATATTGAGCCATTTTCATTACTGAAATTCATGTTGTTTGCTAAACTCTACTTTATCAAGTTTGATATGGCTATTTCTTATTTTTCTAATATTAATATTTCAAAAAAATTATAGTTTTGAACTATATAAATATTTTAATTCTTAAAACTTCTTTAATTTGACATTGATATTTTTATTTATCTCGTTAAAGATTTTAAAATAATTAATTTGTATTTTGTATTAAATATATTTAACTATAATAATATTGATTTTTTACATTAAAAAATTATAAAAAACCAATTTATAAATCAACGTTTAACAGTTAACTTAACCGTTAGCCATTGATTTTGGCGGGATGAGTACTAGAAGGGTTATGAAGAGAATATGACGGGATGGGGGAATTGATAGGTGGTATATTAAATGGGACGGGTAGCGACTAATGGCGTAACCGTTCCATATCCATCCCTAATTTTCAAAATGCAATTGTTACTAAATAAGAAGACCTCTAAATTTACAATCATTGCATACCTCTGGCTATTCTGGTTTAGCTGCAACCAATGAGTTTTCAATGAGGGAAAGTTCTCCTAATCCCTTAGCCTACTTGAACTTCTATCTTATACATTAGATATTATAAAATATTGGGTAGAATGAACTCTCTAAAGCTTCAAGAATGGATTCAAGCGCTCATAGAGGTGGCCACAAATGTCGTTCCTTTCTAATTACATATTGTTCTTGTAAAACGTTGTAGGAGTGGTTTGTTATTCTTAGTTTTGATAGATACCATATTTGAGTTAAAAAAATATAATCGATTAATGGTAAGTTTAGATTAAGTAATAGTTAACTAATTGATGAAAGTAAATTCTATCTCTAGTTTATCCTTGTATTCATATTCTAATGTTGTTTAATAATACAAAAAATCAGTCTATTTTTCAATAACATTCCTAGAGTTTTTAACAAATGATTCTATTATCTTACAGAGGTTTAACCAAAGGGCAATGAATAAAACCAACTTGATAAGACTAGAGTGAAAGAAGATGAACATTTTAGAAAGGGTAATGCTTTAATTTTAATTAATTATCATCTCTGGTCTTTTCTCTTAATGGGTCTCAGTACTTGACTGTCAATATGTAAATGAACAAACGCCCTGCCCTATTAATTAACCATCAACCTCCCCTTCTTAATTCACTTCTCCTTCACCAACTCAAATACAAATACTTAATAATAATTATTATTCGATCGAAAACACGATAATTTGATATAAGGGAACAAGAACGAAATTTGAAAGATTTGGTACGCTAACTTATATTGGAAGGTAAATAAACAAAATTAGGGTTTTATTGGACCAGTCTAGATTTTAGGGTTTGGCCTTGTTCTGTCAATGGCATTGGCATCACAAAAAGGAATAAGGACCACACCACTGTGTATATAAATTAAGTTTTTCAAATCCATTGACTACAAAACAATAATAAAAACGAATCAATTACATTTACTCTGTTTGTAACATATACTAAATGGGGCGCAGTGTCTGTTTGTGATTAATACATCGACGCACAGAGATGCATGTGCTGCTGCTAGTGAGCTGTTTCTGTACTTTCTTCTCATGCATTCAAATACTGATATACGAGATTATTGTGGGTGTTCTATAAATGAGGTAAGAGGAGAGGAAATGAAATCGAGATAATTAATTAATCAGTGCATAAGAAGGATACCAAATTCATTTTTTTGTCTACTAACTAATCTAATGTTTCACATACACACACACACACACGATACACAAGTAGACCTAAGAAGTTGTTGTGTAGATGCGTGAGTATGGTCCCCTGTGGGCATTTTTGGTCCATGGAAATATGCCTAGCCAGTTGTTGCACATGGCTTATGTGTAATGAGTAAAAAGGGAAGGGATTGTGACAATTCATAAGTATAAACACCACGGTGTATGATACATGGACTGTCATACTGTCGTCGTTTAATACATTTTTGAAATATTTAGGGTTTGGTGGACATTTATGAAGACTAAGAAGAAGAAAAAGAAAGGGTCCCCTACTCACACCCAAAAGTTAATAAATGGTGTTACAAAATATGGAAAATCTCACTCAACTGTCTCAGATTCGCTCACTCACTCAAGGTGATGGGATCATATTCTGTTTTTCATATCAATCGGGACCACTAACAGAAGAGGAACGATCAGATCAGATCATCTCATCAAATAATTTCTTTGTTCTTATTACAACAATATGAGCTTCTGTATTCTCCCTTTCAACTCCTATTTATACATCCAATACCACAGGTATGATGAACCTGCCCTTTACTATCTTCCTTCTTTGGTTTCACTGTGGCGCAAGAGCTTCTGATGAAGCTGCCAGCATGATCTTAACTATCCTCCTTGCTGGGGAAAGATCAGATCATGTGGCAACTTCATCTCATGCTCCTTGCGCTTCCAAAACCCTACTTTTTACGCTGCTTCTGATCCATGGGGAGGAAAGAAGAAGAAAGTTTCGTCCTCCAACTATCTCTAATTCAGCTATCTTCTATGTTTTTGAATGTCGGTATCTGGTAAAAATTCCATTTGGGTGTAAGTTAATAAATGAAAAAGCTTCAATGGGACAAAGGTTTTGTCTGCTTTGGGATGACCTCACCACCACATCCATTTGTTTCTTCATTACAGAGTAGGGTTTTCTCTGAATCAAGGTAACCAAAAGAGATCTACTTTGGCTAAAATATAAGATTCTTTGTTGTTTAATCTTACGGGGAGTTGCTTTATTCTGTTCTGCTCTGAACTTGTAGGATCTTCCCACTGACCTGTAATGTCGTCGCAGTTGCGCCCCACCTCCGATCTACCACGCCGTTACTATCTACGCGGTACAGTGGACCTCGTCGTTTTTAGCCGTTAGATTGTGTGGATTGGATTGAAGAATCAGAAAGAAAAAAACAGCCATGAAGAAGCCTAATTCAAAAACAGGGTAATAAACATATGTAAATAATTTTATCCATCATCTCTAAAATTTCATAATTATGGTAATTATGAATGAACCAAACGAACACAAATATTTCCAATTGAGTATTTTTATATTATTTATGTATGAACGAATCCAAATTATAATACAAACATGAATATGAAAATGAAAACGAACGCAAACACTAACCAACATGAACACAATTGTACAAATATCAATAATGTTTGAATATATTTTTTGTTTAAATTATAATATAAATCAACATGAATAAATCAAATTTGCTGGATACAACCATCATTTTCTCATTTAAAATAAGATACCAAATATCATCACCTGAGGTTGAAGAGACCCAAGTGATACTGGAGAACATCCCCTCATAATACGAAAAACTAGCTAAATCAGAAGCCACGAAGTATTGAAATTCTTGATTTGTGTAAAATGTGATTAATATTGGAATTTTTAAGTATATTCAAAATTAGGACTGAATAACATGAACAAATGAGGTTTGGAAAGCAAAGGAACTCAAAATACGAGTACAGTTTGATCCTCCATTATGGAGGTATTCAGAAAATGCAAAAATTGGCTTCCAAACGTTGGATTCTCAATCAAATAAATGGAGAGTGGGAAATGATCAAAAAGTTAGATTTTGGCATGACCATTGGATAGGAGAAGACTCTTTAAAAGATTCATGCCCTCGGATATATGCTCTAGAGGCAAACAAACAATGTTTGGTAGGGGATATGGGCATCATAAACGATAGAGAATGACAGTGGAAACCCCTTCCAGAGGAGCTCGGTAGAGGAGAAATAACCATCCAACGTCTTATGTTATATGAGTTGCTAAACACAAGTACCCTAACCATATTACACATGTAAGACATGCCATCATGAGGGTTGATAAAAAGTTTTAGAGCAAGAAAGTTTATTTAACACTACACATGAGACCTATGCAACAACCAAAGGCTCTTGACATGTGATGGTGGAAGGATTGATGGTCGAAAAAGATTAAAGTATTCACTTGGTTATTCATACAAGATCGTTTGCCTACAACGCAACTCTTACGATGAGGTTCTCTATTCATGGTCTCATGGTTTGCTCTATGCGCTTGAATGTAGAGGAAACAAGTAAACATATTTTTTTGGATTGTAGTACCGCGAAGAAAATTTGGAGAAAGTTCTATTCTTGATGGAGTGCGAGCTATGATGCAAAAATTTCCATTTTTTGGGAAGAATTGTTGCCTTAAATAAAATCATATTGCTCTAGATCTAAAACCAAAAAGGCAACTAAATTCACAGTGTGACTCTACTATGGAGATATTGATTCTCTAGGAACCAAAATTTTTTTTAAGATGTTAAATTTTCAATTACAAACTTTGTCATAAGCTTATGAATGTTCTCTTTTGATATTGTGAAACACCGAGGTAGGTCATGTGGTTTATTACTACACGAATAACTTCATGCACCTTACGAAACAATCATAAACTCTTCAATGTAGCTTTTGTAAACTATTTATTATTCTCGTTCAATGAAATATAAATTTCCGTTAAAAAAAAATGAACAAATGAGATTACAAGGGGATGCAATAAATACATCTCTCTCTTATAAATTATTTCAATTTCCCTCCGAAATAAAACGTGGGCAAAGTTACATTTGAACAGTTTGGGTCATAAGTAGTGGCATTTAGCTGATGAGTGGTTTCATGCAACTCCAGAAATCCTTCATTTTCTACATCCTAGTTTTTAGCAGTAAAACATAACTCTTTTCACATTTTCCTTCATTGCAAGAAGAGGCCGCAAACCAGACTCTCCAGCTGTTCTTTCGCTATTATCTTGATGTGCATCTGGTTCCATGTAGAAACGGGCTCGGAACGCCGCAAGATGCGCATAGTAAGCAGGTGGAACTGCATCAACATTAAACGAATGAATAAAATCACATGAAAACTTTGGTTCAAGTAAAGTTTGATTCTTACCAACTGAAACAGAACGTGTGCATCTTGCATATGTATAGCAGAGATTATTTGTTAATGACTGAATCCCATCTGCAGTGAAATTGTTCTCATCCCATAGCACGTGGTAATGCGCTGGACGGCTCGTTCCCTGTAATAGAAATAAATTTGACTGCTTTGGGGAAGAAGAGTTCCTATTCAAACATGGTTTATTACCTGAATCCCAGCATGGCTGCAGAGATAGAAGTCGAATTCCGTCGGATGGCAGATTTTAGAATCGACAACTGTGCCTGAGGTTTAGAATCAAATGAAATGAGATCAAACGATGAAATTTATGAAACAAAAGAAGCAATCACCAGGCAATATGTTGCCACTTCTATCTGTGCTGTTCTTGTCCCTGTGGTTGTTCGGAAACAGCCTCGTATGATGCCGTTTTTGAACAACGATGAAGGTTACGGGTGGTTGGTAGTTCGGCTCCAACGAGGCACACGCCTGAAATATAAACCAGGTTACTGATCTCAAGTTTTTAAAAACTTGGTTTACTTTACCCACCTTTCGAATAGCATCAAGTTCGAACAAAAGGACTTGATAAAACTGCCCTTCACTCACGCCGTCACTGCTCCATTCGCACAATCAAGATTCAATTTGAGAACATATAAAAAGAAATGAAAATTTGAGAATGAAACTCAACCGGTAAAATATGAGCCTCTGTGGCTTTTGACCTGTAGCTTTTCTGAAAGATACCAGAAGATCTCTGCAAATGCATACAAGAAAGCTTAGCTTACATGGGAAAATGCTACTGCATCTATAATCGAGAAATAAAAACCTTATCATTCCCCCACTGACTGTACCACGGACAGGATCATGCCAAGTTTTATACAGATCTTGTATTAATTCCTGTCTCTGAGCTTGAGCACAAACTAAACCAGCATACTTTGTAATCTCAGGCCAATCTTGAGAAGCAACAACCTGCATTTAATTTACAAGTTTCATACGAGCTCGAAAAGTGGCAACTTTTGTGAGAAATATCATACAGCAGCAATGGATGGACTGGATTCCTCCCCGTTTTCAGGGTGTGTTACATCTGCTCCAAATATAATCGTCGGTATGTCACTAACAAGAGGTATTTTACAGCTTATAGCATCCAAGAGAACTGTGTTTCTTCCCCCCATCTGTGTAGAAATATTGAATTATCAAGAAATAGTCGATAGACCAGGAATGACTCTCCCACCTTCACATTTATCTTCAAGGATACATTAGCCAAGTATTGCTTATTGATCTTGAACACATGTTTGGTGAGACAGCATTGGGATACCAAACCGAGCTCGGTTTCGCATATTCTTTTCAGGTCACCTATACAAACAGACAAAAAAAGATGTGCTTCAGCGCATCATGTGTATGAGATGACCATAGAAGCCGTCTTTTCCATGGCATACCGTAAAGGGAGCCATTGCTGTCAGGTAAAATGGCTAGCAGTAGCTCTAGATCTTTCCCCTTTAGTTTTTTCATGCACATCTGATAAACATGTTTCAAAGATTTCTCCACTTGATCCGGACGAGCTGCGTAAATTGGAATCACGGGGTCGGGACTAAATTCCTGTAGAAATAGTTTGAATTTGATCAGATTCATGAGCATAATATCAAGAGGAAAAACAAGATATTAGATTGTACCATCCCTGAAACTTGACACATTTGAGCAAGCTCGGTACAAAAGCCCCGGGCTACACTTTCTTGTACGCTTCTCGAGAAGTTTATACAAGCCCAGCAGCTCACGTTCATGCCATTGATCATTTTCTGTACATATAAAGCAGAAGGAGAATTTTTTAATGAATAGTAATCCAGAGAAACATGTAACCTTATTCATCATATTCCACTGTCCAATTTGAGGCAAGCAGTCCTTTTCTTTTCCCGTTTCATGATACTTCAACTGCATACAATTACAAAAATACGCATTATTTTTTCATTCTCTCGCACTAAACGTAAGCCTAGGCAAACAGAAGCTGCTAAAGAACAAGTTTAATTACCCAGGGAGCAGGGAGAACTCTTGCCTCCACACAAGTCATTCTCTCACTGATTTTTATTCCAAATTCTTTCGCATAAGGATCGTGTTCATAAGCATTTTTTTTAACTGTCTGCAGCCAAAGAGCACAGAAAAATGGTTAAAATGAACTTCAGATACGGCAGTTTCAGCTTATAAAAAAAGTGAAGCAAAACCTGCACAATATCAGTTTCTCGATCTTTTGGACGTTGGCATGTAACCTTTAGAAGGGCCGTAATTTGTTTCTCGCTGAGCCGTTTAGTGTAGCGCTGCCCCTCGACAATTTTACATGCCTGAAACAGCAGTAGACAATAAGATTCGAGAAGAAAACTAAAGCTTAAAGATGATTTGGAACCTCCATGGGTAAATAGTTGGCCTTCTTCTGGTTTCCAACTTGAAGGCATGGTAAATGAGTGTACTGAATGGTGAAACCATACATTTCCATGAAGTACTCAAGGACCGACTTCATGGTCGAGTTTTCATCGACAGGAAACCTAAATCATATTAAAACTTATCAAATGCAACAATATCCAAGAATAAGTTTAAATAAATCAGTAGTCTAAGAAGCTTACACTAGCTCTCTAGTGGGCTGTGTCGTGACACCAGAAACTCGATATTTTCGTCGAATATCTCCTCTATGAGTCACTTCAACTTTTACTCCTCTTAGCGCCTTCTTAACCTGAAATAGAAACATACTAAGTTTACAAGAGAAGCACATTTTTTATATCTGCTAAAATCCCACCTTAATACGATCTGAATCCGACAATGGCCTTGAGAGCGCATCTTTCCCTATGAGTTGAGCAACAAACTCAATCACAGGAAGAGCTTCTATGAATGCAGCTGAAGCCATGTCTACAATTTATGAAGAAGTCATCCATATCAAACAATGCAATATTATGCAGATGTTTTTAGATAGAAAATTTTCGAATACCAAGGTTAAGTGATAATCCCATTTGAGTTGGCCGAATACTCTGATAGAATCCACACCATGCCTCTAAACCATCACCAAGCCTTTGCGGCTTCTTAATATCGGGAGAAAAGAAGTATCTCCCAACGGGGTAGAACCTTTTGATCCATGCATTTAACACAACAGAAATTAGTTTAGTTTAACACAATGAACTATAATTTTGTATGGTCACCTTTTTACTGAAAGCTCTCTAAGCACAATATTCAGAATATGAAGTGCTTCTTTTGGTCCATCTACACGCTTTCCAGCGAGAAATTGTCCCAAATGATGTAAATTAGTACGAGCAACAAACTTTATTACAACTTTGTAATCCCTTTCTCTCCTGAAAATCATGAAGTTAAGCTTACTTCATTGTTATCTAACTTCTAGATGCATACAAAATTCCATATCTTACTTGAGCCCATTCAAATTTGCGTCCTCATCGATGAGCTTAACCTTAAACTCTTTGCGAGAAAAAGGAAGATCACCAGCAGTATACAGATTCTTAGTACCATCATAAGCAGGAACTCTCATTCCCAAATCAGATTCTTTGTAATGTTTCACTAGTTCAGCCATGATTCTTCTATTTACAGCTTTCGATTTCACTTCAGGAGTGATAGTTACCTGTAATAAACAGAAGAAGGCATCAACGAAACAACCTACGGTCAAGATCCATTAATTGTAGAGAAGAAAGGACCACATTCGTAGTGAGTTACTTTAACTCGATTACAACTGCAAAGGACCAAAACGAATATCAGCAAAAAAGGACCCCCAGTCAATTGATTGTTCTAACTAACCCATCAGAAGCATTAAATTGAGAAGCATCATAACCGGAACTTGCTTACATCATAATGATTCAAATCCTTGTCAGGTAACTCTGCTAAGAAATGGTTGGCTTTCACAATGCACTTTGTCCCAAGCTGCCCAAACCCAGGTCTCGGTGGAAAGCTCAAATTTTGGCTTGAACACGGAAAACCCAACTGTGACCCACTTGAATCTCTATTAGAAACCACTATTCCATTATCTGTAGATGGTAAAGCTAAAACAGTATTTTTTTCAAGTTCTCCGACAACCACTTGAGGTCTGCTGGAACTTGGCTTAGTGTCGCTTTGGTCGGACTTTTTACCACCTCGTCTTCTTCTACTTGCACTAGATCTAGGAGACGACTGATCAGAAGGTTTAATGGTGTGGGGTTCTTCGACATGGTTGATTTTGCCACTTTGTGCAATTTTTGAGTTCATTTGTACCCAGTTTACTGCATTCTGTATCTGGGGCTTGATAACGAACTGCCCTTCTGAATTTTCTCTCAGTTCCCTCATAGTGAAAACTTCTAACTCTTCACTACCAAAAATATGGGCTTCTTCTTCGTCTTAGTTCATTGACTACATCTGCTGAAAATAAACAAAAAACAAAGAAAATCGAGTATCAGTTTTAGCGGTAAAGGTTGCAAACTGTCTCTAATTTTGGTGGTCATGGAAAGAAAGTCAGTGGAAATAAGAAAAGGAGATGTTTCATTAGAATAACAGGCGTTTCCCCTCTGCACCTCAACTGGAAATTAAAGATCAAAATAAACTGGAATACCAAAACTGAATATTTCTCTGCAGAAGAAAACCATGAAGAAGAAAGAAGCAGAAGTGGTTCAACATGGGTAGTATACCCAGACAGTCTTATTACGATGAAATCTAATCAAATGGGTAGTATACCCAGAAGCCAAAATAGTACTTCATCTTGTCTCCTGACGAGACGCAGAAAAAATATTTTTTTTTGAATAAATCCAAAAGGAGTGAAGAAGACATCTAGTTTTTGTATGATCAAACAAATATTTACTTGCGCTGCGGTTGAATAAATGCTGAGGACAGAAAGAAGGAAATTAGATGGACTGCTCGAGAAAGAGAATAAAAACGCATAGGAAGCAGCAACGACTGGTAATTCTTGCGACAAAACGATGAAAATGACAACACCTTAGCGCCCGAGATCAACATGAACGGTGAATCTTTTCTGTTGAATAGTAAATGAGGTTTGTGAAGAAAGCAATGTGGTGAAAAAGTGAAGAGTAGATTGACTGTTTCCACTATTCAAATAATGGGTGTGGGGATTGAAAAGATATTATCTAACTTGTAAGCTACAAGTAAAAGAGAAAGATGATTCAAATTTCGAAGTCTTGTTTTTGAATCATCACGCATGCAATAAGAGCTTTATCACGTGGAGTAGAATAACTAATAACTATAGAAAAGAAAGGTTAAAGCTTCACCCCAAAACTCCTCCAGGGCATCTCAGTACATGTACATATAGATGACGCAACTCTTAGTCATCCCTTGGGTCTGCAATCTTTGCCTCACCGGGGTTATTAATTTGATGAACGCATTCAAAAAGCAATGGGCATATCTTTGTCTCACTTTGTGGGTTCTCCTGTGTAAAATTCAAGGCAAGAGGAAGAAGGAGATGAAGCTGACTAGGATTGCGTGAATTAGTGATTCCGTATACACTTCACAAATCACAACACACTTTCGTTCGTTGGATTTTAATGGAATGGGGGTATGCCCTGTCCTGTCCTGTCTCAATTTATGAGGCAAAACAAAATCTGCTCTCCTCTTTTCATATCCTATCAATCTCTTCATCCCCCATTCAATCACATATGGTTTCTTTGGTTCCATAATAAAAAGTGGGTGAAATATTCAAATTTGACATTTTTATATATTACCAAAATTATAAAATAATATTTAATTATTTTTTTAAATCAAATAAAAAAACACGAAATCCAATTTTTGAAATCCGTAAAACATTTAAATATATTTGAATGCTATTAAATAATCTTATCCTCCAGTAGCTACTAGCTAGCAGGATGAACATCTTTTGATAATGCTATTAAATAACCATTCCCGCAGTGGATAACTCTCCAAGTACATTTAAATAAATAATTATATGCAACCTGACATTCTACGGCTGCAATATAGAAACACAATGGGTTTCTTTGGTAAGGTGTACTAAGTTGGGATAGAATAAACTAAATACATTTATTATAATATAATTTTAAAAATTGTTTTGTAAAAAATTACGATGTGATAAACATGATTTTAATAAAAATACATATTTATCCTCAAGATAAGATAATCTTACTTGAAATAAATATTAAAAGTCTAAGAACAAGAAATTGTGTCGCTATGAAATAAATATTAAATTTTCATATTGGTTAGGACGGTGGTTGATATTGCCCGAGGTTATTTATGTAATTATGATAACCCCGGGGCTCGTTTGACGTGGCTAAAGGGTATTTTTGATTTTCTATTATATTTATTGAGCGATGTGATTTCGGGGGTAATCTCGTAATTTGGACATCCCGGGCGTACGTATGAGGATTCTGATGGTGTTTTGAGATGTTCTGGATGATTTCGATCGGAAATGATACCAGGGGTATTTTCGTAATCTGGTAATCAAAGAGCTCGTTGGCGACCTTACGCGATATTTTTGGCTACCTCCTAAGCATTTGGAGACGATCAACTTGTAAAAGAGTATTCCCGGGTATTTTCTCGGCATTACGTGTTATTCATGTTAGATCGGGATGCATTTTTGAAGTTCCACTGTACTGTGACACTTATTCCGGTTTAATTAGATATTTTCTAAGTAAGTTGAGCTAATTTGACTAAGATTGGACTTTTGGACATTAAGTTGACTTATTGGGCCGAGTTTTTCTATAAATACAAGACCATAGGTCCCAAAAAAAGATTCATACTCTTGGCACGCTTCCCAATGCTCCCGATTTTTCGAGTTTATCCCCCAGTCGCGACTTTTTGCTAAAAAGTCACGAGATCCCTTATTCAATCCAATGACACGCTACATTATGCTCAAAAAGTCGCGAGAACACATTATAGGCTCGTAGTCGCGAGATTTCGTCATATGGACACCCGACTCGCGACTTTTCATCACCTAGCCCATGTAGTCGCAACATTGTGCATGTAGTCGCAACATTGTGTCAAAATGTCGCGACTAGCATCCCCATCCGCGAGATTATTTATGGATTCACGACATTGTGTGTGTACTCGCGAGTTTTTGCCAAAAACTCGCAACCAGCTTGATCCATCGCGCGACGGAGTGGATTCGATCGTTTTTCGTACCGTTTTCATTCGTATTATCATTATCTCTTGATTGTATTTGTATTCTTTGATTATCATAGTGAAAACCAAGGTAGAGCTATGCTCTCCCGAGGACGTAAGCTCACATATTGTGGGTTCAATCTCGTATATCGCTCGTGTCCCCACAACAATTAAATTTTGAGTAATTAAAAAAATTGATTGATCTAAAACAAACTCTCTAAAATAATTTTAGACGAGATCAATGGTATATCGGTCGGTACCATTTTTTTAACTTTAAAAAAATTTAAAATAATAAGTTCAATGTTTTCATATCGGTCCGAAATTCCGTATCTATCCGGATTGATATGAGCGATATCACCGGTATAACGAGCGACACCCAATTTTATTTTAACATATTTTTTTAAAAAATTAATATTTAATTAATTTTTAGGGTCATACCCTAAAAAACCCGGATAATGACCCTAATGTCCGGTATCGGGTTATAGAAAAAAATACCGATATTGACCAAAATTTGACGGTATACCGTCTGATATGAATAAATTGAATAATATTTTATTATTTTTTAGGGTTGGAAAAAAACCAGTGACTCGATAGTAAAACGGGATACCAGGCGATACCGGTCGGTATAAAAACATGCGATAAATATGATAGTATGAAAACTTTAAGTGATATGTATGACTAATAAGAGCATTTTAGTCTTTTATAAAATCACGTTGGGATGATAGCTGCTATTAACAGCGGTGGCGAAAACACAGAAAAATAAGAATGAATACATCGCAATTTGTCTTATGTTTTGAAAAATCACGTTTTATAAAATTAAGTTCAACTCGTTTGAGTTACAAATATAAACCCAAACAATCCCAAATGGGTTTGTTATAATATTTATTTCTTTGTGAGATTATTTGACAAAGAAATAATCTTTATATTGTTAATATTATAATAATTAATATTTGATGTGTTAAACTTAATGGAAGGCAACTCGTTCGTATGTCTGCTCTCTAGATAGTCTAAACGCCTGCCACCTGTCACTCATATAATAAATTACCCCCATAATAAATTCAAAATAAAATAGTTGACTAGGTGCAATGTATCATCTACGCTTGACTTGTCATACCGTATTATTAAAAAAGTGAATAAGACCCCTACTCTTGTATTCCCAATTTTAAATATATATATATATTAGGTGGATATATAGTACTTTAATATGCAATATGTGACGTCAAATTTATAATTTAATGCCAGGGCAAGTGTCTACTTTTCTTCATTTTGTAATCTCTATAGTTTCAATTATTTTCATGTAGTCCTTAAAGTTATAAAATCAGAAATTGTGGTATAAGTCCGTCAAATATTAAAATAATTTATTTAATATGATCCCTAAAATACAATTGTTGTTAAAATAATTGAAGGGTGATCTATCCTATCCGAGGGTCATCATCATTTTGACGAATTCATCAAAGTCAACCAGCCCATCCCCGTTCAAATCAGCTACTCTGATCATCTGCTCAGCCTCTTGTTCACTTAACTTTTCCCCTAAACTCATCATAACTTGCCGTAGCTGCAAATGCAATATATTTTCATATTTAAATCCCAATTAATGTAAATATTGGAAATCTACCTCATTTGCTGAAATATATCCATTTTGGTCATTGTCAAACACATTGAAAGCCTCCTTCAGCTCTTCCTCAGCATCACTCACCTGAAACACACATCCAGAATATGTCATAATTGACTTGATCGCAGTAGATTGATGTTTATACATTGGATTTATGGGTGGTGAGATTGAGAAACTCAGTCAACTCGATAGCTCCGGAGTCGAATTCATTGATCATTTCATGGAGCTCTTCCTCCATAGGGTTATTATCCAGTGATCTGATCACGATCGCAAGTTCTTCGAGAGTGATCCGAGCTGCAATTCATCCATACGATGAAGAAAAGAAAGAGAGATTGTGTTATGTGATACCTTTGTTGAAGATATTAAACTCTTCTTGTCCCCTCACTATTTTCTCCATCTTCCTTTGTTGTTGAGAGAATATTATTATCATTAGGTTTCTGCCTTCTGGGATGTATTTGTAGACAAGAAGTATTCAACCACCCTACAGTTAAAGTACATAGATACTCAATCCTTGAAAATTCAAATGTCTTCATTAAGATCACCGATTTAAGATACTTGTATTGTCTCAGACTTTGCAGCATGTACGGAGTTGTTAAAAGATCGACTTTTGACTCCCAAATTAGATTTGTTTTAACTTTTCATGTCTCACGTTACCATGAGGCCACAATGACAACAACCTCGGCGGCTAATGTATAAGTACGTATACAAATAGAAGCTTATTTATTATTCCTTATTGAATCATGATGCATCTAAATCTCCTGCGGAGGTTTAACTTCACGGAGCTGAATGGAGTTTTCGTAGCAATGGTGGAATCCGAAATGAGGGAACTTTTCATACCATGTTTGTTGTTGTTGATGAGTGTCCCAATGCTCCCCGCTGCTGCTCTTGCCGTATTTGTGTACCCAACCAGATCCATTGTGACCTTCTCCCCAAGTTCTGTTCCATCGATCACCGTACTTGCCTTCCCACCAGCTTTCCCCTTGTTTTACACCATGACCCTCTTGGTTGAAATTCTCGTCCCATTTATCGCCCCATTTCGACCACCCGTCTCCCTCTTTCCGCTCAGCCCACTTGTCTGTGTACTTAACGCTTCCCCCTTTGCCATCATACTTTTCGCCCCACCTGTTGTTGTCATCAACAATGAGTTATCTTTCGTGATGATAAACAAAAAGAAGATTCTTCGAACCTTTCGTGCCAGACGTGAGCATGACCAGCATCGACCGGAGTGGATGGATCAATGGAGCACCATTTGTGAGCCCATTTATCTGCTTGACCAGATGCGTCATAGTGTTCATACCACTGCTCTTGCCATTCATCCCCTTCCACATTCTTCCCCCACTTATCTGCTGTTTTCTCAAACATTGTAACTCCATCATTCTGCAAAATGTAAAGCAAAACACATATGCTCTCAACAAGATTCAGCTTCAAATTATGCAAGAATGCGTAAGTTGTAATCACCAGATTCATCGACTCTCTCCAGTACTCACGCCACACATTTCCAGCAGCATCACGCCCTGATTTTTCAGATCCAAGTTCCTTGTAGCCAAGCTCATTAGCAGCTTCCCAGTATTTGTTTTCCCACTCTACAGTTGCATCAGCGCTTACACCTCTTGTTAGTGTCCATTTGCATAACACCCCATCAGCTCTTTGCTCTACTCCTGTCTCCTTCCACCACCTTTTCCCATCTGGATTTACTCCTGTCATCAATGTTTCTTCTGTTTTACTCAGAGCTTCAACAGCCTCAGCAGCATTTATCGAAAATTCAACTTCGATTTCTCGTTCCGGTTCCAAATGAGGTGCTTCTTGAGTCATTTCCTTTGTGTTAACCTCCACAATTGGCTGAAGAGGAGGAAGGGTAACCATGCTATTGCTCTCAATCATTGATGGTTCTAATGGGATCGAAAGAAACTCAAATTCACGGTCCTTTTCCATGGCCGGGAAGCCTAGTACAGGAGACGAAGAAACTTGTCGAGCTGGCTGGATTTCAATCTCAGAAATGATTCTGTCATCATCAGAGGGAGGAGGAGGCAACCAAGACCAGAAACTTGGCCCTGGCGTTCCCCGAGATTCAGACTGGGGGGGCAAGCTGCCGTTCTCATTTCCTGCACAAGCTATAAGGTATCACCTTCCAAGTAGCAATCTTACAACATACAAAGAAAAAAGAGACACCAGCCCGCCTTCCCAAATACAAAGGAGTTAAAGTTTATTAACAACATGATCTCCCAGAGGCCAGAAAATTCGTCATATAGAAACAAAACTTGATTTCCATAGAATCATCAGGTCATGATAATCTGGAGTTTATGGTTTCATTTCAAAATATATAAGAATCTTGAATGAGGAATCAGAAGTGAAAACTTGAGGCCAAAAACTCTAACGAACAACAAAACAATGATTTGATTGCAATGTAATAACAAAGCAGAAATGAACAGAAGATGTAAGACGACGAATTTCATTTACCTTTCTCGTTGCGGTCCTCTATATCTTCGCTGTTTCTATTAGGCTCATCTTCGCCGGATAACTTCTCAGTCAGAGGCAAATTCTCCTTCAGCAACGCTCTGGCAGCCGCAATCGCTGCCGCAGCACGATCAATCACCTGCGTTCTCTGAACCCTGTCTCTTTCTTCAACAGAGACATGTAATAATTTATTGAACTCGGCATTCCTCCTTGTTTCCAATTCCTCGTCACTCTCTTCTCTCCCACTAAAATCCTCCTCCTTTAGAGCCGATTGTGAAGACTTCTCAGACAATCGCTCGAACTCGACTGTATTCCTTTCCCGATCGACCGCTTTCTTCCACATATCGAAGTACGAATCCTGGGCGTCACCAGTAGCCCTAATTCTCGAAATACTGAGTCCATTTCCAGTCCGCCCATTACGAAACCTCGTAAAAATGAGAACTGGGTTCTTTAATACGCGATGGCGAAGGAGTGAGGCGCCAATGACGGGTGTGTGAGCTTGGCCGATACGGGTGGCCATCGGAGGGAATCTGAAGTGGCTAAAATCAGTCTACTGTTGGAGTATGAATGGGGTTTTGGTTATGAGAACTCAAAAGTTGGTTATCCTTTTCATTGAAAGTAGGAAAGAAGAAGAAGCCATTTTTTTCGTGGAATTGAAGGAGTTTCGATGATTTTTAGGAGAATCACGCTATTCTCGCTTAACTTGCTACTTTTTTTCAAATTGACATCTTGTTTAATTAATACTAATAATTAAATTTAACCCAATAAATGACTGTTAGATGATTGGGCAGACCCAGAATAATAGGCTGGATAACATCAGATTCAGTCCATAATGTCGGCCTGTTAAATAACATCGGCCCAAACTAATTATAAATACTGTTCATGGTAACATGAAACTCTGCAAATGTAAATGAGAAACAAACAGTGTAAAGTTCAATATATTGATATTATACGTCAGTTATAAAATAAAATAAATATAACAATATAAATTTTATTGAAATCAAATAATTGACAAATAGAAAATCCTGAGAAGAAGATGAACTAAAATAAAATATATAATTAACAAATATAAAGCATATTTCATGTCTTCTATATTATTATAATACGAAAAAGTTTATGCAAAATATTTTTACCTAGAAATATCAGGCTTCTCTAATTTAATAAAAGTTTATTTCAATGAGTAGCTATATCTTATAAGTAATACTAATAACAAACAATTGTATCCTTATTTTTTTAAAAAAGAAGATAAGGAAATATATAAATTTCTAAAGCAATATTATTAGATTAATGATGTATTTACTCTTGTGTCAGGCCTAATGCGATGAATTAGCCCCTGTGAGGACCTTCATCATTAAAGTAACGCTTTCCCTTTTATCATAATGGAAAAGTCTCCGTGGTAACTGGTAATAATAACTTATCTTTAATTGAAGTGGTAAAAAAGAAAAAGTTGTATGTTAATTAAACCTTAAGTGGACCTTGTATTTACTATTTAAATTAGAATCAATTTAATAAAGATTCAATATAAATAATCATTTCACATTTATATAATTTTATCTGGGTAGTACGGACACTTGAGGATCCTGGATACGTGGACCCTACCCCTTGTTAAGAAACACATGGTCCCCCCTACCCTATTCTTGAACCCGGGACCAAATTTATTTTAAATTTCCAAATTTAATTGAACATATTTCATAGCCACTAGATCAAGTTGAGAGGTGAATTGTCAGCTTCCCAAGACGTAGCCCGAACCAATTGATGCCACGTCAGTGGCCCACCAACGGCTATGCCCCATCAGCCTGAACCGTCTAGTAACCACCCTACTGTAATGAGATCGTGATTAGCTTTCATAATTAGGCTAACCTTGTGCTTATTTATCACTAACCACTCTCATTAATTAACTGCCCTGCCCCCCGGTTAGGTTTTCTTCGCCGCAGGAAACTAATAAATTTATATAATAGGATCCATTTTTCTACACGGGTGGGTAGGGTCATATCGATATTAGCTTAATTTCATTAATATACCGAGAAATTTAAATTACTAGATAAAAAGGATAACAAATTGAGTAATTATCACCATTATCTAATAATACTAAGAGGATTCACCTACCATCTTTGGTTTTTTAGACTTTTCACATATTCATTTAAAAGACAAAAATATCTATAATTTGTTCATAAATTACAATAATGCCATTATCATTTATTATCTTCACTTTTTTTAGTAAAATATAAAAATATTCATTTATATTTTTGTATTATATTTACTTTTATAGTAAAATATTAAAATATATATCTTTCTTCATAAAATTACAAATATACATTATTATTTTGTTCTTGAGAAATACATAAATAATCATAATTTTTTTTTCTAAACAAAAGTTGCATGATTTTCTTTTAAGAATATAACAATAAGAACATTATATATAATTAAAAAAATACCTATATCCTTAATATTTAAAATTATGTTAAAATGAAGCTCTAAATTTATAAAATGCATATTTAATTCATAAAATTTCATAAAACCCCAAATTTTGATTTTTTTAAAAATAATACATAAATGGTAAAGTGTGTATTGTTTTTTGGTTTTTGAAATAAATAAATAATTTAAATAATTTGATTGATTGAGTTCTATATTTTAATTTTGTTTAAATTTACTTTATATTCATGTATACTAACAACATGGAGTATCTTTCTTACATTATATTTGGTGAAGAGATTTATGATTTGGAAATTCAAATAGTTTAGTATAATATATAACAATTTAATTATCGATAATACATAAAATATAAGACAAAATAATATTAAGGAAAACTAATATTAAAAATATAAATATATTTTCTTAAAATACATTTATATGTGGACAATTCAATATAAGATTATCAAAATAATTTCAAGATATACTACATAATTTCAAGAACACTATGACTTTTGTGCTAATTTAAATATATTCAAATTTGAACTCTTATTTGTGATTCCATTTCAGTACAGTACTATGACTTTTCCAACTTATCTTGTTACACTATTAAACTTGTAGGCCCAAACACTTTAAATGTGATGCACCACCACTACAAATTATGATTATCATTGCTTTTTTTTTCATTTCATCAATATTTTTACACGGTAAAATTCTTTTATTTGATAATTAAAGTGTAAGGGTATTATTGTCTTATCTAATAATAAAAGGAAATTTAACGCAAATGTTCAATGTAACAGTATGTCGGTTTATTTAAATTTTTAATGTAACGCTAAACCGGGTAAGGTAACAAGTATTTAAGAGATTATATTAATTATACATATTGATAAGATTAATGAATAAGCCTTCCTAGGGTCGCATTTGTGTATAAATCTACGACACAGATTAGTCCACGCGGGGGGGATCAATCCAGGTCCCTATACTATTATATATGATCCTCCAATTTCAGCGAAACTGCCCAATAAAATTTACTGTCTCATTATTGAATTGCGAGTTTCAAAGATACATTTGACTGCAGACGATGAAGCTCCGCCGGGTGTGGAATATTCCGACTGTTTATTATTCTGTCCCTGTAAAATGCAATTCTCGTGTTTCCTTCCATCGTCGTCACGTTTTCCACGAACAGCTGTGATGGAAAGCTACGGCTTTCTTCGATTGGGGACCGAATTATTTTATTTTTAATTGCGTAGTTGTGTTTCTTTCGTCTTTGTTATCGAGATTTATGCGCGATCAAATGATCTTTAGTTGAATTAGGGGTTTTTTTGAAGCGTCAGGAAGTATTCGGAGCACTTTAGCTTTTGTTCTGTAGCTGGAATTGAAGTTGGTAAGTTTTTTGGTTCTGATTCGTTTTCCGAGTGATATTAGAAGTTAATTAAAGTAAGCAGCATAGAATAGTGTTCGTAATCATCTTTGAGAACTGGAAAATGCCTTTTCCGACGAGAATTCAGCCGATCGATTCGATCCAAAACGATGCCGTTAAAGTTACGGTGTTGAAATCTCGGTTGAAGAGGCTCTTTGACCGTCCATTTAATGGTGTTCTGAAAACATCAGCCTCCGAGAAGCCGTCGGCTATCGGAGGAGAAAAAGACTGTGGAAGCGGTGTTGAGTTCGAGCCGAGCTCTGTTTGTTTGGATAAATTGGTGCGAAATTTCATCGAAGAAGGAAACGAAAGACAATCAGCCACCACGACTGAGAAATACGGACGAAACCGCTGCAATTGCTTTAGTGGGAACAGCAATGATAGCTCCGACGATGATCTCGATTTCTTCTCCGACTGCGTATCTGCTAATTCTTCCTTCACCGACCATGCGGATACTCTCAAGGTTTGTATCCATCCCTCTCTACTAAAAATCTATGTTATTCCTTTCTTTGATAATCAATTTTCTGTAGAGTTTGATTCCTTGCGCGAGTATAGCAGAAAGAAATCTGCTCGCGGATACATCGAAAATCGTGGAGAATAACAGCAGAACTGATGATTTAAGGAAAATAGTGACGGATGGATTGGTTGCTCTTGACTATGATGCCTCTGTGTACAGATCCAAGTGGGAAAAATCCTCTTCCATTCCTGCAGGTAACCGATTTCTAAATTCCCATCCATTTTTTAAGATTATTGTTATAAAATTTCAATTTCAGGTGAATATGAGTTCATAGGTGTGATAACCAAGGGCGAGTGGATTCTAATCGACGTTGATTTCCGATCAGAATTTGAAATAGCCCGATCAACGAATAGCTACAAGGCGATCCTACAAATACTGCCACAAGTATTTGTAGGAAAACCCGACCGTCTTCTTCAGATCGTATCAGTGGCGTCGGAGGCGGCGCGTCAGAGCCTTAAGAAGAAAGGTATGCACATCGCCCCGTGGCGTAAACCCGAGTACGTGAAATCCAAGTGGTTGAGCCCCCACATAAAATCAATCTCTTCCCCATCCGAAACCGACGTGCCTGAAAAAGCGGAAGAAACCACCGCAAATTGGAAGATTCCGGCTATGAAGGTGGAGAAGGGGAATAAAGCCGTGGTCTCAGGTTTAGCTTTCCTTCTCAAGGAAAAACATTGAATTAATTAATTATTGACATGTGTATGAGATGAGAGACAAACTTTATATGTATTTCCTTGTTTATCCTCAGTTCCCTTTCTATTTTGTAGTGAAAGGGAACTGAAAGCAGAAGATTTATATAATTAAAAACTGTGATGTGAATGTTACTGAACAGCGAAGTAAAGAAAAGATTAGGTTAGCTTCCCAATTGCTTCTGCATGATAATCTGACCAAGTTTCTCGTACAGCGCTTGCAGCTCCGCTAAAGTGAGACTTACTAGAATCTACACAAGGAGGATGAGATCAAATGAATCTGATTTAGAATCTGATTCAGGATGTTTTAGCAAACTACCTGGTCCATGACAGTCTCGGTTGATAATGACTGTGGCACGATAAATGACTGGTGATAAATGTAGGCGAAGACAGCCATCACCATCTGCAGCAACAGCCAATTAACATTATGTACATTTCTTGTATGGGAGTATATTTACCTGGCAATCCATTCTATCGGTCATTCCACCATGCCCAGGAATGCTATCACCAAAATCCTGTACAAAATTAATGAGTTGTTGAAGCTAAACATAAAAAACAATGATGATTCCAAGACCTTAATCTTGAAAGCTCTTTTAAATCCACTCGCAAAAAAACCTCCAAATGGTGCAATAATTGAAGCAAAAAGACCCAGACACACCGCATGCCACTGAACAGGCAAGATGGAAATTTTGCTCCAAGGAAACTACAAAATATGCTTCACATTTTTAGTTGGGATCTGTTTCGGCATTTATGAAATAGATCAAATACTTGCCCACTCTGGGACTGTAAAATGTTCTGGCTTAAACAATGGACCAGGATCACAATAAAGCCATCCACTCGATAAATCCTACAAAGTAACGCATTCCATTAAATTTTATGAGTATACATTTTCATTGAATAAACAAACTAGGGGCTGCAATTAGTTACCCTCCTCGGACATGTTAGCCATTGAAACCGAGCCAAGAAGTTTGCCAGCTGAAGGTAAGAAAAGAAAAAGTGCAATTGCATAAAGGCATTCAGAGCTTTTCTCGATTATAACTTTTTCATCGATGAAAGAAGAAACCAAATAAAGCCTGAAACCGCATAAACAGAAATATTCTTCATTTGACAGTAACTGGATGAAATGCTTACCACAAATGCAGAGATGATAGTGGCGACAGATGCTCCAATAAAGCCTTCCCATGTTTTCTTTGGTGAGAGCTTGATCAATGGAGTTTTCCCAAAGAAGAATCCAAAGACATAGGCCGCAATGTCATTTGTTACAATAAGTGATGCAGGAAGAAGGAACCTGCATTATCATAATCCGTGATTTGAGTTTACTCAAATTCAATTTATCCGAACAGGGTAGGCAGTCCAAATCTTGGCATATAAATACAAGGTGTTAAAGACCAAGTACAATTCATTGAGAAATATAAAGCATTAATAAAAATGTGCTTACCAGAAAATTCCTTCAAAAATTATTGCCACGGTAAAAGACGACTGAGCAAAAACCACAATCAGGATCATATGTGTCCATGCATATTGGCCAAACTGATACTTGTACCTCTTCTTCTTCAATGAAAGAATAAACCAAATAAAGCCTGAATCAACAAAAGAAGACAAATTTCAACATTCTTGCCAATGTTTTTCCTAGAGATAACACCAGCCATATTACAAAAAGGATTGCAGAGAATCATGTATCTATTTCTACTTGCCAATTCAAAACAAACAAAATAAACGGGAACACAAAGAATTTAAATATCTGCAATAACCTGTGATATACAGGAAATAGCAGGTAACCATATGATACTTTGTGAACACGCTAACAAGCTTGTACCAATAATTTCCTGATGTAGTATTCACAAGCTGCTGGCTGAGAATACGTCCATACACAAACAACATTGCTGTGAAGAAAAAGTGCCTGAGGAAAGAAAAACAAAATAAAGAATCAGAGCCTGATTAGGGAATACATATTTGCTAGAGGAGGATTTTCGGTGAATATGACGAAAGAAATATCAATCACGGTCCAATAATTCTAAACTAGAGAAAACTAAAGCTATGCAATCAAGCCAAGGTGCCATCATATTTCAAGCAAGAATTGCCTGCAACTATATATCACCTAGATGCATGACATGATTGTGGATCAATCGACTAAATTTTATACTAGAACAAAGGAAGAACATTTAAGAAAAAATGGCAGCCAACAATGAGAGTATGATTAACATAAATTTCCAGAGAAGAGTCTATGTTGCTGACCAATTCAGCAGCCAAAATCCGGGAAGCCTATTCTCTTCATGTGATCTCCTTAGCAATATGAACAGTTCCTTAGCCATATAAATTTGAATAACAATCACCATCGACCATATATAAAGGTGACCCATGTATATGATGAAGGAGAATCCGAGAATCATCCAAAATGTTGAATAGGCACGGACTAGCATTGACTTGTACTTTTTACTATCATTAACAAGTAAATGACTGCTGCCTCCGTCTCCAAAATCAGTAGGGGTCTGCAGCTTACACAATTTTTTTAGTTTTCCAAACAGAAGTAAAATGGTCTAAATGAAAATACTATGAGTTACTATATGAGAGATACATAGAGTAAACTATAAATACCAAACAAGCTTCAATTCAACCACCTGAAGAATATGCAAGGATCATGATGTTTTGCATTTTACTGATATTATTTCTTTTGTTGTCTTAGTGTTTTTACAAGTTTCAAATAAGAACGCTCAACTTTGATCCGAATGTATACCTGCCTTAGTTTCTTACAAAATCTACTTTTCCAATTAAAGAAGCTTTTCAGAGCTTTCTTTAATACACAAAAGACTAGATAAAAATTTTCTGAATAAGCATTGTAAGTATAATGCCATCAATAAATTCAGAAAAAAAAACTGACCTCATTTGAGCCTCTTCGTCGGCGTGCGCGCACAGTTGGACTGGTTGTTGATGCACCATCATTTTGTATCATGTTTATTAAATACTACTGTATAGGATCTTGCAGCTTATTATATCAAATGAAAAGCATCTCAAATACCATGCCAGATCTGCAATTACCTGTAATAAACCAAATGAATCATAACTGCAATATAACATTGAGTAACTGTAATTTATATATTAAACTAGTTTTCCCTTCTTCTTTTTTAACCAAAGAAGATTTAAAGTTTATCATTCTCAATTTCTCTCCAAACACGCCATTCCAGACCATTTTAACAACACAATAGCCTCCCAACAATCACTAAGGAATTCATTCATCATCACATTTTCTTCGAATAAAAAGTAAAAACATCGAAACAAATTTGCCGAGGAAGACCCAGAGATTTCATCACTAAGTACAAACAAAAAAACATGCTTGCACTACTTGGGCAAAGCGAACAGTATCATTTCCTTCACCTATCGTAAAATGGGCCATCTCCCACGGCCGCTGCGCTTCGTTCTTCCAGCCCTAGGAATTCCTTCCTATAAGAAAAACAAATCGACGCCCCTAACGTAGGCTGTACTGTAGCTTTACAAGATTCGAGGTTAGATTGAATTGAAAAGACTCAAGAAAGTATAGAAGTTAGGCAGAAGCAGAATTCACTCTTTTTATTTCATGCCTCGTTACTATTTATTATTTATTTCATAAAAACATTTATTTTATCTTTTAAAATAAACTAAAAATATCTCCACTTCATATCCAAGATTGTGGGCTTGAATTTTTTTTATGTGGGGTTGATGATGAGCCAAAATTCGAATTTCTCAAAAAAATAATTAACAATTTTATTTTTATTCATTTTTTACTCATTAATTTGATTTTCAATTGCATCAGTGTTTTTAAAATTAATTTACTTTTAACAAAGAGAATATTTTAAATTAAATAAAAGTAATGTTATTCTCAGAAATATTCTTTTTAATTAATTACAATTTATTATGACGAATGCGCTTATCTGTAAATCACCAACATGGAATACAATTCCGCCTTAATAAGGAGGACGGCTCCCTCCTTCTTCAACGGTTCTTCAGAATCCATAAGCCTTGCGCTTCATTCTTGAAAACCTACATTTCTATGCCTTTTGGGTAAGAATCTCAACATAAAGGGAGCGTCTCTTCAGAACCCTCCGCCATTTTCGCGTTCTTTGATAAGTTCTTTGTCGTGTGGGTGGTGGTGAGGGCGGATCATTGAAATCTGGAATTTGTTTCTGGGTTCTGGGGTAGAATCCATGGCGTCGACTTCGCATCAACTCAACGTTTGTCGCGTTCTGACGATGGATTTGTTTGTCAATAGACTTTATATGATCAGTAACAGCATCGCTATTTTGGCCCTTTTTTACTACAGATGCGTTACTCTCTCGCGCATTCTGGAAACCAGAGAGACTCCTCTATTGCCTTATCTCATGGTTGTGTTTGCTGAAATTATGTTCACGTTTCTCTGGGTTCTCTACCAAGCTTACCGTTGGAAACCTGTCAAGCGTTACGTTTATCCAGAGAGGCTGCCGGGGGACGAGAAGCTTCCTCCTGTGGATGTTTTCGTATGCACCGCAGATCCAAGTAAAGAGCCTTCTCTTGGAGTAATGAACACAGTGATATCGGCCATGTCTCTAGATTATCCACCGGATAAACTTTCTGTTTATGTTTCCGACGATGGGGGCTCTTATGTGACGTTAGACGCCATGCGTGAAGCATGGAAATTCGCGAGGTTCTGGGTTCCTTTCTGTAAAAAATACGAGGTTAAAATCAGATGCCCAGAAGCTTATTTCGCTGCGTCTGAAAGTGCAAATCAAAAGTTTGTTGGTAGCACCGAGTTCGTGGCCGACAGGAATATTATTCAGGTATCTGATTATGGTGACAATTATTCTGTGTTTCACCAAATTTTCTTGATTCCCTAATCTGCTCGCCTTAATTGACTGTAGAAAAAGTATGAGGATTTCGAGAGAGCTCTGGAGAACAATTCAGTAAATGCTAAAGGCTCTGTCAGCCGAAACCATCCACCCACAATCGAGGTAAAGAGTGAATGCCAAAGGCCAAATATTCATCGTCACTCTGATCTTTCATTGGCTCATAAACTTTGATTACATCAACAGGTGATGACTGATGATAATAAGGATGTGGACCTAAGTGAGATGCCACTTCTTGTTTATGTTGCTCGTGAAAAAAGACCAGGGCATCCCCACCATTTCAAAGGCGGGGCACTCAACGTTCTGGTAAACTTTAATAAACTATTTTGTTTCATTCCTAGCTCATAATCATTTGTGCAAAATCTATTCTTTGACTTGCTCTTTATCTGTACTGAAGATTGTGGGTAAATTTCTTGCAGCTCCGAGTTTCAGCAATCATTAGCAATGCGCCTTACTTTTTAGTATTGGACTGTGACATGTACTGCAATGACGCCACTTCTGCTCGGCAAGCTATGTGCTTTTATTTGGACCCTGAAATATCTTCTAAAATAGCGTGGGTGCAGTACCCTCAGAAGTTTCGTGATATTAGGCTGCATGATCTTTATTCTGGAAAGCTTAACGCTATTTGGGTATTGATATCAACTCATTCTGCTGATTTATATAAGTTACTTCTTGCTGATTCAATGTCTTGAATCATGTTTAGAGACTTGGAATGGGATTGGATGGACTAAAAGGACCAACAATCTACGGATGCAACTTTTTCATGATCAGAGAAGCAATCTATTCAAATGACAGAACACTAAAGAGTAACTTCAATTATCTGAATACCTGTGATCTTGCAGTATGCCTAAAGAATGAACTTGTTCTTTTCCAGATATTGACGTCAATCGGATGAAACAGTCTTTCGGTTCGAGCAACGAGCTTATCAGATCAATAGACATAAATTACAAGCCCGAATTGCCGGAGAACAGAAAGCTATCTGATACATTGCAAAATGAGCTCAATCTCCTTGCTTCTTGTACATATGATAAGGACACTCAATGGGGAGAAGAGGTAATTACTAACTAATGATTAGGAGAATCCGGATCCGCTTCTCTGATTGAAAATTTGTATGCAGGTGGGATACAGATACTTTACAGTTGTGGAGGATTCCATGACCAGCCTTATTTTACACACAAAGGGATGGATTTCTGTGTATCTTGACCCTGAAAATCCAGCTTTCATGGGCTCCTCCCCTTCAAACCTGAATGATATGTTGGTTCAACAAACAAGATGGTCTTTTGGCCTAATGCAAATTGGTTTGTCAAAGTTTTCCCCTCTTATATACGGACCTTCAAGAATGTCGATCCTTCAAAGCATGTGTTATGGTGTGCTAGTTCTTGAAGCTTTCTACGTTTTTCCCTTCTACATTTTATCAATCATTCCCGCAGTTGGTTTGCTTCTTGGAATTCCGCTGTATCCCAAGGTTAGTACATTTTTTGATCATGAAACATGAGCAATTTTGACGCATAAGTGTTTTTTCGAACAGATTTCAGATCCCTTTTTCGTTGCATTTGCTTACATATTCCTCTCGTCGCAACTCAAGCATGTATATGAAGTGATCACCTACGGAGGCGATACGCTCATGACGGCACTATACGAACTGAGGGTATGGATGATGAAATGTGGAACATGTTACTTTTATGCAACATTGAATGCAGTTCTTGATAGAATGGGATTACATGAAGCAAATTTCACTCTTACAAACAAAGTAGTTGATGAAGAACAGTCAAAACGACAAGAGCAAGGAATATATGATTTCCAAGCATCACCTGCTATTCTTGCTCCATTATGCAGCTTATACATTATCAACTTAGTTGCCTTTCTTTTCGGAATCACAAGGCTTCTTTTTAGGAGAAGCAACGGTGATCTCTCGGTACAATGCGTACTTGCAGCATTCGGAGTCATCACAAATTACCATTTGCTTCAAGGTATGTTGTTGAGGAAAGACAATGGTCGTGTTACATTATCAGTTACTCTGATTTCAGCTGTGATTTCGTTTGGTATTTTGAGCTTCAGTTGTCTCGTTTTCTAGGCTGCTATTGTAGTGGTTCATTTTTATAAGAAATGGTGCCTGGTTTCTCTGACACCTGTTGAACAAAAATTACTACACGCACACATATAACATTCAAGACACGACACAGTTTTGATATTTCCCATGTAGTCTACTAGTCCACTGTTGTCTTGGGCAACGGATCATCAAAGCAAAGAGGAATGGTTTCTGATTCCCAATACACTAAAACCTCGTAATCTATGTACAAATATAGCAACCCTCCTTCCTACAACACAACAAAAATATGACACACTTCTTTGTTTCAATGTATCCACTCAATTACACTTTATATATAATTCTCATCTCCTCTATAATCCTCTCCATTGATGCTCATCATTATCTTTTTTCTTGTTTATTTCGAACAAAACCCCAAATCAATTTTACTTAATTTTTGCTATAGATCGCGCTATCTTGTAATATGTTTTATGTATAGTTCAATTTATTGGAGAAATCTAAATAATCTCGGCATTTTACTGTTATCATTCTAGTTTTTAGATGACTATGTAGTATTTAAGGTCTTCATATTTGTATAATTTAATAAATTTGGTCTCAAAGTTTCTTAATCTAGTCAAATATAGTTTTAAAGTTTTTGAAAGTAAAACTAGTACTTATATTTTGTAAATCTTGTTAAAACTAGTTTTCAAAATTTAATGAGCATGTAAAATTTGTATTTCGGGAATATAATTTGTCAAATTCTTGAAACCTTATAGATTGTTTTGGAAAAATAATTAAAGTGCGGGGACTATATACAGTTTGTGGATCAAACATGTTTTCATCTCGTTTAAGACCCAAATAAAGGAATACATAAAAGTTGAATGGAAAAATGGTATGAGCTTGTTAGGTGAAGCTGAGATTACATCATTGAATCTAAATGAAGCACAAATCTGAATCCCCTTTACATTTCAGACAATTTTCCATGACTACAAAATTCATAAATCTCATTATCATTGAAATCTAACGCAGATCAGCTTCCTGCCACTTTGCTACAGACAATCATTGCGATTAATAAATAACTTTTTCTTCATTACATAATACAAGCAGAAGATGTTTTAATATACGTGAATACAACTAGTGGAGTAAATGTGAAATGGGGCATCAATTTCCACGGAACTCAAGGACGACAATCTTGTCTTCCTTCATGTTGGCACTTAGACAACAAGTATAATTCGGACACAGAGTACAGTTTTATGTTATTATGATCTCAAATTCTCATTTGCTTTTCTCTTGCAAACTTATATGAAATTAAAAGCTTAACATGAGAATGACTAGAGGAATACAGAAGAACCAGTAATTCATTTCCCAAAATAGAATTTTATTTGCAGAAAGAGGTTCCATTATTAGTAAGTATTGGACAAACATAGGGAACATGCACAGCTTAATTCCATTTTGTGTTACAATTTGATAAACCCCCCCCCCCCTTCTCTTTCACACACTCAAGGTTCCCTTTACTTTATATCATCACTTCTCCTTCTTCATTGTATCCTCTTATTTACTTGAGAAGAATGGACAAGGGAAGGAATATTAGTACGCTGAATCATAACAATAACAAACCCGTAGAAGAAAACATGGCGCCCCAAACTCAATTCTTCGATCGGTATAAGGTTAAAGGAGGCAGCAGTTCATGGAATATTACTACTAGTACCTGTAGTGAGTATTTACAAGGTGGAGATTTGGTTGGTGCTGGATTTTCATGGCCACCAAGAAGTTACTCTTGCAGTTTCTGTAAAAGGGAATTCAGATCTGCTCAAGCTTTAGGTGGTCACATGAACGTACACCGTAGGGATCGAGCTCGTCTGCGTCTCTTACAGGCATCACCGATGGAAGAAGGTCAGTTATCTTCAATACCCTAACTCAAAAAAAAACCCTACTAGTAACCCTAGTTTTTGTTCTTTCACAGAATTCCCTAAATTTAAACGCAAAATGGCTGAGCCCGAACAACTGGAGTCGATAAAGAACAAGATGAATACTCCAAAAGGGGTTTTTTCAATGGAAAAACTGAGTGTTTTGAAGAACGATGGATTGGAGTTGGAGATTGGGTTGATTGGTGGTGAATGTAAACAAGAACTGGATTTGGAACTGAGGCTTGGATTCAGTAACTAGTTTCAGTTGTAGTACAACTAATCAGTGCTTCATTTTAGTTATGAAATGGAAAAAATTACTTGAAAATGATGAATGGTCTTTGTTGTTGAATCAATTACGTCTGGTTTACTATGGAAACAATGGACATCCATGTCTTTTTATTCATACCCTTTATACATTTGTACTACTTTCCTACTTTTGTTTTTTTCTTATGTCTCAAATATCTTTGTTATTAAATTACTATACTATTTTCTATCTTCTAAATAATATCATTTGAGACCCCATAAAATCACTCATTGATTATTTTTGGAACAATTATGGGGTATGCTTGTAAATAATAACTTGCCTATACGGCTTAAGCAGCAGCCTATGACCATCTTATCATTCAATTCACATAAAAAACATTTTAATTTTTATTTCATTATTAAAAAAAACTATTTTAGGAATATAATATGTTGAGAGATCTTTAATTATAAATATTTTATAAATAAGTATAAAACATCATGTACACATGTGTTAATATTAAAAAATAAAAAATCTAGATAAAAATTTCAAACAAGTGATTATCTTCATTTGTTTGAAATTTTTTGCAATTCAACATATTAGACATTAAAGGATTTAATATATTATATGATTGTCGAATAAATTGTAAAAAATAATATATTTATATTTTTTTAATCAACGAATCATCAATGTACAATAGTCGGATTCGTAAAAATTAACGAATTTTGCACACTCACACCCGAATCTCGCACATTGCACCCTTGTTTATACAATCTAGTAATGTAGTAGTTAGTATAATGAGTTAAGTGGATAGCAATTATAACTATGTTGCACCAACAAGGGTGCGAGGTGCAAGATTCGTTATTTTTTTACGAATCCGATTAGGATGCATTAAGGATTCATTGATTAAAATAATATAAATATACTATTTTTTACAAATTACTCAATAATCCAATAATATTTCAAATTATTTCGATAACTAATATGATGGATTATATAAATTTCATGCAAATTAACTAAAATATATTTTTTTCGTTTTTTTAAAATTTTTTTAAAATTTTTAAGCACCTGGTACGCACCCCACACACGGTGCGCATTGGGTGCGCTAGGTTACACAAATCCGAGCGAATCGTGCAACATAGAATTATAATTTAGGGTTGCTAATTATTATAATTTAATGAACCTTGTTTAAAGGATGTATATGTAAATTTTAAAATTACTATTATTTACTTGAGAGCTATTATTACACGATTTTAAAACTTGGGATGGAATTTATGAAGTTTGGGTTGGGGCTGTTATTCGATTCAAACTAAACAAAATATATTCATTGTTATCTATGTTCATCTTCGTTTATATTTTTATTCGAATATTGTTCATGTTCATTTTATTTTATTCGAACATTAATCAAATATTTATATTAATGTTCATATTTCTTCGAATAACTTGTTCCACATGTTTAAATTTTTCCAAATTAAATATTAAAATTTAATATACTAAAATTGATTTTATTAGATAAAAATTTAAAAAGGAAAATGATTATAATTTCTAGAAGAATATAAGAGTAAAATATTTAACATCTATAATTCAATAGAACAAATAGAAAGCATATTGGGTATATAATGTAAAATACAATATACTTTAATTTTTGTATTCTAATACTTAATAATATATTTGTTAATGAAAATATTTGTTTAGAGAAATATTTATATTCGTTTAAATTATAAACGAACATGAAAAATGTTCAAGTCCAATATTTAGAATACTAATGTGTTTGTATAATGAATTATTATTATGTGTTTTAATAATCAAAATGTTTACGCATGTTCTAACGTATAAATAAGGAGTTATAATATTAATGTTATATGATTTTGAAAATATATTATTGACATTAAAAGATATTTTTGTCATACTAAAAAAAGAGAATGTTTGGAAAGAAATTCAATTTGACAAAAAATCATGACTCTAAAATATAGCTTACATAGAGATTTTCGAAGAAGTTTATAATGTTTTGTACATCATACTGCATTCTAATGATGAGAATGACTAAAATGACCCCTTTTTTGCATTTAAGATAAAAAAATTCATTTAAAAAATATGTTACTGTAAATTAGTTTGTGTTCCTGTTACAAATCTAAAATGCATTATTATAATTAGAATGCATTTTAATAATTTATACACAATAGTAAAAATATTTAGGGTAATAGTTAAACGAATCAAGGGTAATGATCTATGCTGCACAGATACATCGGTTTTTTAAAATTGTAAATTTTTTTATAAGGTTTGACATAGTATGTGTGTCCAACCTCATAATATATATTTTATATTAAAATTTTTAATAAATTGTTTTAACTCTTAATAAATTTTGTTTCTCACCTAAGAATTCATTCTTTGACTCTCAAAAATTTTGTTTTGAAAATATTTGAATAATTTTTAATAACAATTATTATATTTTGTATCGAAATATAATATTTTTTATATTCTCTCATTTGTAAATTTAATTGTTTTTATTTTAAATATTTTATATGACGTATCCTATTAGATACTTTGCAACAACCATGTCTTTATTCCCGTTTTCTCAACTCTCAAGTCTAGACATGACGTGGAGGAATAAATACTGTGAAGTGGATATGTATGAGAAAAGAGGCGGAGTTAATGCGGTGGGGCCACCTTCCTAAAATAGATATATTTCATGTTCTTCCATTTTCCATGTCTTAATCGCCTAAATTATTTATTCTTACTTCATCTAATAAATACACTAATTTTTATTAATTATTACATCAATTATATTTTTATGCCCAATCTGTGATCGCCACTCTTTATCTATATTTAAAAATTGGGTTTTTTGTTTTACTTATTTTAACATTATTAGTCTAATGTTTATATATAAAAAATTTTTATCCGTATTATCTTCTCATCATAAATAAATAAATATAAATCTCTATAATATTATTTATCTATTTTTAAATATCAAATATGTTGTTTATTTTGATTGTAATAGTAACTTCTATATTTTAAATTTAATATATCGAACAAAATAAATAAATTATTAGTATTTATTGAAATGGGCCTGGCCGGGCCGTTTTATGTCGTGGGCACTTTAACTTTCAATGTCTGAAATTGTTGAGATATAAAATATTTACAGGAAAATATCCCAAAATATCAGATATGTTGAATCAAAAAATAATTAATACTATTATTATTAATAAATATTATTTTGTCATATTTAGTTTACCAATTAATTTATTTTCAACATATGCCAGAATACTATTGATTATTCTAACTGAATATAAGTATGATATTAATAAAAATATTGCACTAATGTTATCTCTATCATGGTAACATCAATACAAATGTATTAGGAATGTATTTCGGGTGATAGTGGAAGGGTTCGATGGTGAAAGATCGATCGGGGAAACCTAACATGAAGCGATGATGTTGATCGACTTGATGGATCTCGGATCTATTAAAGATATCGATCGGACGATTGTGATGAGTCTATTTGATATAGATCGGATTAGACTTGGATCGGGATTCAAGAGTATCGAGGGGAAATATCTTTCCTTAATTGACGCATTAAATATATGGAATAACATATTGAGATATATCTAGTTGTTTATATATATATGAAAGAAGATATGAAGATATATTATGGAGATATATATAGAAGAATATATACAAATATATATTGTTATATATATATATAAGATGCGGTCAAATATATAGAAAGAGAATATTGTAGAATATTCTGTAGAATATTTCCTAAATTAGATCCTAGTTGGACTCTATAAATAGAGACATCATGAAGATATTGTAATCAATCAATTCTATTCTTCTTGTGATAGTGAATTCACGGCCGATGTTTATCGATCACGTGGTTTTCCCGATTTTGGGTTTCCACGGTGATGAGAACTTTAGGATCGGGTACCTTGTAATGGGTAAGACCCATTAACTATAGAGCTAATTCAAATGGTGGAAACGAATTCTTGCAGCCCATTTGTACACTTAAGGAAAAGCGGCCCGATGTTTAACGAGAAGACCGAAGATAACCTTAGGCGAAATAAATTGTTTTCTGGTAACTGACTCCTTGGTTCGGTCCGAACGGTTACAGACTCACGTTTTCTACGCTTCGGGCCTTCACACGTTTACCACGCCTCTGGCCCGATCACGCATACTACGCCTCGGTCCCAACCTCGTTTTACATCCCGCGATAACAACCCTCTAACAAACATGTCAAAGGCGGTTACAGAGCGTGATTTACACACGCCGCTAACTTTATAAATACAGGGCGCGACGACGGAAATAGCAGGACCTTTTGGACGCGTAAGAACATGCCGTTACCCTGCCAGAATTCTTACTGCTTTCTTTTCCTTGTCATTTTCATTAAGCCTCTATTGTATTCATTATGAATCATTTGATTAGTGAACAGGCTAAGAGTATAATTTGCTCTTAGCCAAGTGGTTTTCACCCTAATTCCTGGGGTTTCCACTATACATCACCATGTCATAATTTATTTCCAGTTTTTAATCGTCTTCCACAACAAAAACAAATCCGAACCGAGTTCGTTTGCTAAACGAACCGGACGACTGTTGGTACCTCCTAAAAAAGGATCATAACAGTTTGGCGCCGTCCGTGGGGACCGAACCCACTGCCACGTACTAATGTAAATCTTGTGTCTTTTTACATTTTTTCATTTACATTTGGTTCTCATCATATTAATTCAATCCGACCCCAGATAACGAAAATTCTTTTCTTCTCCGGGAAGAGGGAATTTTCCCATCAATGTAATGATACAATTTATAATATAAAAGAATAAATGTGATATCATTAATAAGATAAAAATTTATTTATAATTAGATGAATTTAAAAGGATTATGATTAAGTTAATTATTTTGGAATAATGTAGGCTAAAGTGGATCAATTATTTGCCCAAACAAAAACGAATTAAAATCAAACAAAGCTTCCAACACCAGTTCAACTACTTCTCGCATTCTGTGAAGGTGAAAAGCTGACTAATTCCTTGGAATTGAGCCACGGCTTAACAGCAGCAACAGCGTTGAAGGTCTTTATCGATAACCCACGCGCCGCCGCTCTGATGGTAAGATAGTATTTTATCCCAGCAACCACCTGTGTTTCAGCTTTCACCACATCGGAAAACATCAGCGATAAGCTACTCCCGTTGATCTTCTTTTGTAATTGCAGATTGTATTCTTTGACGCAGAATCTTCCCAATTTCTGTATCTCTTCATTAAATTCCACGTTCTTGACTTCCCTCCGGCCTCCGACTTTTCCTCTGGCCTGCGCGCAGAGAACCAAACTCAAACTCCACAAAATTAGTAAGAGGGCTGCCGATTTATTGAGCTTCTTCTTCTTCTTCTCCATCGAAATTTATCTTCCTCTCTGTGTTTCGATGGAGATAAGGGCATTGCGATTTATACAGAAAATTTGTAAGACTACATATAACCTTGTCCGTGCCCAAAACCATTTCCACCGTATAAATCTCTTTACACATCATCATTCTCTCACATCCACATCATTTTCTCTTTCTACTTCTAAAAATTCTCACTCATCCACATCATTATTTATTTCTCTTTCATCCACGTTATCTTCTCTCTCTAAATTTCATTTTATCTTTCTATCTCATCAAACTTTATTATTTTATTACCTTATTTATCATTAAATATTACATTTCAATTTTAATATTTTAAAATCATTTTAAAATTGAATTAGTAATATAACTTACTGTCAAAAACAAAATGATCCGGATGTAATAATAATGATCATAATATTTACATTGCTACTAAAACAGAATTAGTAATATAACTTACTGTCAAGAATAAAATGATCCGGATGTACATCAAGAAACAGAGGAGGAACCTGAATCATGCAAATAACAAGAGAGAAATGAAAAGAAAAATTGCCACACCATACTGACAGCTTCCTGTCTTGTAATGTTCCATATCTCATTTTCTAGCTTCAGAAACTCATGAAACCTGGAAATAAAAATTCAATTAAGAAGAATAATTATGTTAACGAGACAAGGAGAAAAAAGCTTTCATGCCTAAAGCTTCAAGACTTGATAGCACTCTTATACAAAAAAATACCGCTCAAGAGTTTGATTCTTCCGCAGCTGGTTCCTAGAGTAATTTGACTGCTAGACTAGATTATCTGGATACCAGAGCAATGGTTTTAGTGCCTCCACTTGCGCTCCATCCTCATCCTTTACAAATTAAAGATGCGAGAAAGGCCACAACAGCATTTAGCAACAAAATTTCAACGGTCAGGTGCATTCATGCTGAAAAAAATGAAACCAGTGCACCTCTGTTTGGAGGGAATTCATAAAGTCATTCTCCAATTGTGAGCGAATTTTCATGTGGAACTAGCTACTTCAAGAATGAATGAAAAATTTAGCAGCGTCAAAGTTATGCAATGCCACTAAACATTTAAAGATAGAAAGCAAACATAGATGACATGGATAGTGCAAATGCACAGATAAAGCACAAAAAATAAAGTACAATGAAGAAATTAGAAAAAAACATGCAAATATCAAATTAAAAAACATTCAAGGATATCTGGAATTAATCCTGAAAGCAGCAGGAAGCGGTTTTCTCAAAAACTCAATGAAAGAACCCCATTCTTCACGGGGCACAATTCCCTGCTCCTAAAAAACCCAAAAATCTAATCTTTAGTAATCTAACTAAACTCATTAAATGAAAAAAACCAAAAAGCATTCCATTTTTGTTCTCTCATCTTATACTTCTGAATGATATCAAAAGCCATTTTTGCAATGAAATGTTTCTCAAGCTTACCTTATAGTATTCATTGAAAGCCCCGTTCTGCGTAGCAAATGGCTCCCAGGCAGTATGCGTAGTGTTATTGGCATCATTAGATGGGGAATCAGTAGAATTATCCAACTTGGAGCGTTTTCAAATATTTTCTCTGGTATGTTTGAAATGTTTTCTCTGAGTACGTGACCGTCCTCTCCCACCCATTTTTCCGGATTTTGAGTGATTCAATCAAATCGAGCCGCTTCGGAGAAACAAAAAACAGTTTTTCCGGATTTTGAGTGATTCTTCACAAGAAGTAAACCGTAACCCTTTCCTCGGCATCTTTTGTCGTCGATGCCGCTACTATAACGTCCCTGTCATTGGTACAAAACCTGAGTTCCATTGGCCTCGGCTACGCTATCGCAATCCAATCGCAGCTTCCTTGTCTTTCCGCGGAAATTAAATAAAAAAAAATTAAATATGTGATTTCCGCGGACAAAGGGCGCCCGAGCCCTTATCCGCGGAACGTATTTCCGTGGAAATTTCTTAGCGCCCATGTAGTTATGGGCACTGAGATGACATTAACAGGGTGGAGATGTGCGTATTTCCATACGGATATCTACGTCCGTTACAGGAAGCCTAAGGCAGGTGGCAGAGTACGGAGAAGGTGGCAACTTCAAGGCGCCGCGTTTATAATAATAAAACGTCGATTAAATAATTGACGTGGCGCGTTGGTTTCATATGTTGCAAATTTGCAATACATATCATATCCCATCCAAACAAATGCTTCGAGATTTTATTATTATGTTATTATTATTATTAAATTGTATGTAACTTCGATAAGTGTGTTGTGTATCAATTATTGCTATCATTATCTTAAAAAACCAAATTCATTTAAATCACCTCAAACTCATGCTAATTATTAATTTTAATTCCACATCAATTATTTAAATTTGTGTTAAATAATTGGGATCTATGATTTACTTCGAATTTTAAAATAAATTAAAATAGTATAATTTATAAGCTCGGTAAAGTTATGGTTTGAATTATTCTAAAATTGCATATTATAAGAATCAGTCTTTCATTTAAAAATTAGAGTTTTTAAAAAAAATGCAATTTTAATGGGCAAATAAGCATATTATTTGGAGAATTGAATGTAATAGAAAATGAAGTCTATATTTCATAGGATGTGCATGGCTTGGGTTCGATTCATGTATGGTTGAACTAATGACCCGATCAATGACAAAATAATGGCCCGAACTTGATTAAAAATTTGCAGTTTTGGTTTTCTTTATGTACGGTTCTTTAAAGGGCCAAAAAAATCTTACTTTTCGGCAATTATATAATTGTGATACCCACAAATCATGTATTTTAACTAGAGCAAATTGTAGCAAAGGGGGATTGTTAATTCTTACTAGTACAAAGATGTATTTTGTGATGTAATAATAGTGTAGGATTGATTAATCATGTACTAGCTAGGTCTTAAAACCGCTCGGCTAGCCGAAGTCCAGTCAAGTTCGGCCATGGGCAGGTAAAAAAACTATCAAATTCATTATAAAGTATTTTATATCTTTTAATTTCAATTGCCCAACTGTTCATATCTTTCTCTTCATGGGAGGAATTCTTTTTCTTCAATCTCAAAGTCATTGGTCACAACAAGCAAAGGATTGGGGATTCAATGGTGCAATGTTAAGAGGTTCAGGGGTATGTTGGGATTTGTAGCGCACATCAAGCGCCTTACTCAGTTAGGGTTGCGATTCAACTAAAATTCCAAACGAATTATGAATTTGCAGATTTCTTTTTCTACCATTAATGCATTCTTAAACCATTGAATTATTATTATGGAATTTGTTTTGGAGAGTGTTCACTTTGAACTTTAATTATCTATTTAGCTTTTGTTATCTATTCTGTTAATGTGATTGATGAGATTCTCGGAATCCGGTACCCCGAACCTGTTCAGGGTCAAACTTAGTCAAGCCAGCCAGAGTGACATAAGCCGAACTTGGAGGTTCAGATCCAATTCACGTGAATGGATGGCCCAGCGAGAACAGTCGGGCCCGAATGCCCGTTCTTATCGATCGAGACCGATCGATAGAGTCATGCATTCTCCGCCTCGTCAGGACCGATCGGTCCATATCGCACAGACTATGCTTTGGGCTATCCACATTCCTCAACATGTGACAACAACCTCTGACAATCCTATCAGCGGCAGGTCCGACGGAGTCGTACGAGCCTCCTTTTGATCTGGAGATAGCCGACTAGTAGCGCCGAAAGACATAGTGTAACGACCCGCAATGTGAGGTCCCCTCGGGGGTGCGAGAGAGAGGTCACCTACATCGGCTATAGACGGGGAACGATCGTATGTTAAGTATAATGATTCGTCTCCCATTGCACGAAGCCTTTTCCCTAGCAAAGTGGCAAGCGGAACGTTAGAACTGAAAGGTTAAGTGTGCTCACCCTGAAGCAATTCAGGGATGGGTGACCCATTGGGAAGTATGAGGCTAGGGAAAAAGTAAAACCGTGAGGACTAGGTGGGTGTCATTAGGGTCAGCCTAGTCCAAAGCGGACAATATCGTGCAAGCGGAAAGACGGGTCGTTACACATAGTGTCGTGCAGCCCTATAAAGTCATGCCCGGTGTTTCGGGTCCAAGTCTTTTCAATGTGATTCACTTCTCTTATGGACTGGGCTGCACTCCCCGGCCCATTGAATCCTAAATTTCAAGATGGTATCGGAGCTTCAGAGTGGGTTTCGGGCTGGTCTCTACCGGTTTAGACAAAAAAAACTATGGTAGAAAAACACATCGGGTTTAGACGATAAAAATAGATCGACCTATAATTCGAGCACTACTGAGCATATTGGACCAATGCCAGTTCGACTTGAGGAGTGTTGAAATATATCCCACATCGGATGTGGAAATAGAAAATATCTAGTTTATAAGAGGAGTGATATCATGGGTAATTGACTTGACCCAAGTCTTTTCAATGTGATTCACTTCTCTTATGAACTGAGCTATACTTCCCGGTCCATTGAATCCTAAATTTCTAGACGGTGGTTGTCCCGCCTGACACGAGCCAACCTAACCGCAGGGGACAGGTACAAAACGACACCATATTATTCACGCAACACAAAATGCGTATAAAAGGGACATTTGAGAGGCAAAGAAAATGATCATTTTTTTTCTATTCTTATTGGCCGGCTATCCATTTATTTTCTATAAACTTTCTTCCCCTCGTTATCTAATGAACAAATATGACATTTGTAATTAACAACTTGCTTATTGAATCGACTAGGGGCATTTCTAGTTATTAATCAAGTGGTTTTTTCCCCATCTATTTGGAGTTTTTCACTTTAAAATTGCTTTGTTTCTTCTATATTTGATTCATAATCGTCTTTTACACATTAAATAAATTACAACCGAGTTCGTCTTGCAACGAACCGGACGACTGTTGACATTCCTGATTTTTGGACCACAACGGTGACAATTGTTGTTGTTATCTATTATTCATGAGCTTCTTTTGATACATACATTGTTAAATCATTTTATTTATGATTTTAATTTTAAAAAACAAATTTGGGACCACCGACCGATTGAACCGACGATCAAACCGATTCAATCTGATCCGTCTATTGACGGTTCACGTAATATTTCCGGTTTTAAAACGTAGTGTAATAGTGAAGTTTACCTTTGCATTGTTTTAAATATTTATTATTTAATAATTGTAAAATTTATCATTTTTTTAAAAAAAATATTACGTGGGCCTACTGTACATTCCTCTATTTAATCGAGTTCAAAAGTACTGGGCCGCAACATCGGCCCCCTTTATCTTTTTCGAACAAATTCTAAAGCGTAAAGCAAAGTATGCGTGAAGGTAAAGAGAAGGTGCATCATCAGCCAATTTTCGCCGTTCGAAAATGTCGGCGACCAGCATTCACATCACGGCGCTCGACGGCATTGTTAACGTAAACTCCCTCTTCACTCTAGCCGTCTTCATCGGACTTACTTGGAATCCCAACGATCCGAGTAACAGTCTAATCGACCCGACCCAAAATCCACATTGCGCCACCGACTCGGTGGTATCTGAGAATCTGGTAATTTTTCATGTCTTATCGTTCAGCTGCTTTCTCTTCTCAAGCCTAGTGGCGCTAGGGCTGAAGCAGGCAATAAGATTGGCTAATGGGACAGCTCACCATGCTGAACGGGCTACTTGGTCTTTGGATCTTGCTTTAGTGAACAGAACTTTCCTCCGGGTTGGGTACGTTGTGTCGAGTGCAGGTTCGGTGTTAGGTTCGGTGTTCCTGATGTTAGCGCTGGTTAATGTGGTAGAGATCAAGCTTGGGATCTTGGGGTGCGGCGGGAATGGGTATGGGTTTATGGCGGTGGTGCCGCTGCTCTTGCTGGTTCCTTGCGGGCTTATTATTTATGTGTTCAGTGTCTTGTATGCTTTTACTCGCTGAACCGTGGCCCGTGGGCATATGTTAGTTTGGAGTTTGGACCCAGCCCGGTTTCTGAATGGGTCAGGTTGATTTTTAAAATTAAAACTTTTTATCGATATAAATGAATTAATTTAACATTTTTTTTCAATTAATTGATTATCAATCACTGCTCAAATCCTTAANGTGGCAGAGTACGGAGAAGGTGGCAACTTCAAGGCGCCGCGTTTATAATAATAAAACGTCGATTAAATAATTGACGTGGCGCGTTGGTTTCATATGTTGCAAATTTGCAATACATATCATATCCCATCCAAACAAATGCTTCGAGATTTTATTATTATGTTATTATTATTATTAAATTGTATGTAACTTCGATAAGTGTGTTGTGTATCAATTATTGCTATCATTATCTTAAAAAACCAAATTCATTTAAATCACCTCAAACTCATGCTAATTATTAATTTTAATTCCACATCAATTATTTAAATTTGTGTTAAATAATTGGGATCTATGATTTACTTCGAATTTTAAAATAAATTAAAATAGTATAATTTATAAGCTCGGTAAAGTTATGGTTTGAATTATTCTAAAATTGCATATTATAAGAATCAGTCTTTCATTTAAAAATTAGAGTTTTTTAAAAAAATGCAATTTTAATGGGCAAATAAGCATATTATTTGGAGAATTGAATGTAATAGAAAATGAAGTCTATATTTTATAGGATGTGCATGGCTTGGGTTCGATTCATGTATGGTTGAACTAATGACCCGATCAATGACAAAATAATGGCCCAAACTTGATTAAAAATTTGCAGTTTTGGTTTTCTTTATGTACGGTTCTTTAAAGGGCCAAAAACATCTTACTTTTCGGCAATTATATAAATTGTGATACCCACAAATAATGTATTTTAACTAGAGCAAATTGTAGCAAAGGGGGATTGTTAATTCTTACTAGTACAAAGATGTATTTTGTGATGTAATAATAGTGTAGGATTGATTAATCATGTACTAGCTAGGTCTTAAAACCGCTCGACTAGTCACGGTCCAATCAGGTTCGGCCATGGGCCTGTAAAAAAACTATCAGATTCATTATAAAGTATTTTATATCTTTTAATTTCAATTGCCCAACTGTTCATATCTTTCTTTTCATGGGAGGAATTCTTTTTCTTCAATCTCAAAGTCATTGGTCACAACAAGCAAAGGATTGGGGATTCAGTGGTATAATGTTAAGAGGTTCAGGGGTATATTGGGATTCGTAGCGCACATCAAGAACCTTACTCAGTTAGGGTTACGATTCAACTAAAATTCCAAACGAATTATGAATTTGCAGATTTCTTTTTCTACCGTTAATGTATTCTTAAACCATTGTATTAATTATTCCGGAACTTCTTTTGGAGAGTGTTCACTTTGAACTTTAATTATCTATTCAGCTTTTGTTATCTATTCTGTTAATGTGACTGATGAGTCTATCGGAATCCGGTACCCCGAACCTGATCAGGACCAAGCTAAGCCAGACCAGCCCGAGTGACATAAATCGAATTTGGAGGTCCAAATCCAGCTCACGTGAATAGACAGCCCAGCGAGAACAGTCGGACCAGAATGCCCGTTCTTATCGATCGGGACCGATCGATAGAGTCATGCATTCTCCCTCTCGTTAGGACCGATCGGTTCATATCGCACATACTATGCTTTGGGCCATTTACATTCCTCAACATGTGACAACAACTTCTGACAATTCTGTCAGAGGCAGGTCCGACAGAGTCGTACGAGCCTTCTTTTGGTCTGGAGATAGCCGACTAGTAGTGCCAAAAGGCCTAGCGTCGTGCAGCTCTATAAAGTCATTCTCGGCGGCTGTCCCGCCTGACACGAGCCGACCTATCCGCATGGGACAGACACAAAACGACATCATGATGTTCATGCAGCACAAAATGCGTATAAAAGGGACACTTGGGAGACAAAGAAAATGATCCTCTTTTTTCTCTTCTTATTGGCCGGCTATCGATTTATTTTCGATAATCTTTCTTTCCCTCGTTGTCTAAAGAACAAATATGACATTTGTAATTAACAACTTGCTTATTGAATCGACTAAAGGCATTTCTAGCTCTTAGTCAAGTGGTTTTTTTCCTATCTTTTTGAGGTTTTCCACTGTAAAATTATCTTGTCCATTCTATATTTGATTCATAATCGTCTTCTACATATTAAATAAATTACAATCGAATTCTTTTTGCAACGAACCGGACGACTGTTGACACCCCTGATTTTTGGACAACGACAATAACAATTGTTATTGTTATTTATTATTCATGAACTTCTTTTGATACATACATTGTTAAATCATTTTATTTATGATTTTGATTTTTAAAAACAAATTTGGGACCACAGCCCGGTTCAACCGACGATCAGACCAATTCGATTTGAACCGTCTATTGACTGTTCACGTAATATTTCCGGTTTTAAAACGTAGTGTAATAGTGAAGTTGACCTTTGCATTGTTTTAAATATTTATTATTTAATAATTGTAAAATTTATCATTTTTTTAAAAAAAATATAACGTGGGCCTACTGTACATTCCTCTATTTAATCGAGTTCAAAAGTACTGGGCCGCAACATCGGCCCCCTTTATCTTTTTCGAACAAATTCTAAAGCGTAAAGCAAAGTATGCGTGAAGGTAAAGAGAAGGTGCATCATCAGCCAATTTTCGCCGTTCGAAAATGTCGGCGACCAGCATTCACATCACGGCGCTCGACGGCATTGTTAACGTAAACTCCCTCTTCACTCTAGCCGTCTTCATCGGACTTACTTGGAATCCCAACGATCCGAGTAACAGTCTAATCGACCCGACCCAAAATCCACATTGCGCCACCGACTCGGTGGTATCTGAGAATCTGGTAATTTTTCATGTCTTATCGTTCAGCTGCTTTCTCTTCTCAAGCCTAGTGGCGCTAGGGCTGAAGCAGGCAATAAGATTGGCTAATGGGACAGCTCACCATGCTGAACGGGCTACTTGGTCTTTGGATCTTGCTTTAGTGAACAGAACTTTCCTCCGGGTTGGGTACGTTGTGTCGAGTGCAGGTTCGGTGTTAGGTTCGGTGTTCCTGATGTTAGCGCTGGTTAATGTGGTAGAGATCAAGCTTGGGATCTTGGGGTGCGGCGGGAATGGGTATGGGTTTATGGCGGTGGTGCCGCTGCTCTTGCTGGTTCCTTGCGGGCTTATTATTTATGTGTTCAGTGTCTTGTATGCTTTTACTCGCTGAACCGTGGCCCGTGGGCATATGTTAGTTTGGAGTTTGGACCCAGCCCGGTTTCTGAATGGGTCAGGTTGATTTTTAAAATTAAAACTTTTTATCGATATAAATGAATTAATTTAACATTTTTTTTCAATTAATTGATTATCAATCACTGCTCAAATCCTTAACTCCAAAGTTTATATTGGGAATTTGCACATTTACCGCATAAATTGTGGATAAATAAATTATTGTTTTAAATGCAAATAAATGGAGTCCATTGGCGTTGCTAATTTCCTCCACAGTTTTTGCAACCAAGTTCCATTTTAGATATATAAATTATTTTTGATTGGCTATCCTCTTCTTGTATTTCTTTATCATTACATGATTTATGAATAAAAGTTCACATCTTGGTGGAATACATTATGAAGAAATTGCGTCTTTCAGAAGGTAAACAAATAACCAATATGAAGCTTGCATTTCATGCCTTATTTTATTATCACGAACTCATTTTTATTGCTTAATGTTTTGATTTTGGGATATGAATCTTGAGTAGAAGCTGTTATTTGGTGGTTTGTTTTTTTCTTTTATGCGATCTAAATTGAATACCATATCTTGTGATGTCAGCCAAAGATTATACGTAGCCTGAGTTTTGTCAGCCCAAGATCATTTCATAGACTTATAGACCTGCTACAAATCCTTTCATTTATGGTTTTTTGCATGGACATGTATCATAATAAATAAAGAGGGAGATGTACGAGATTCCATTTGATTTCAGACTCCCCCAAAAGGGTCCCGTTTCTGCTCATATTTCGGCTTTACGGGCTGTATTTGCGATTTCAATATGGGAAATGTAGTATTACTGTTGAGACTGTAGAGGGTTCCATTTTGTGAGTTTTGTTGTATTTTGAAGGGGTCCCGGCACCCGTCTTGTTCCTCTTTCTTCTGTGGATTCTATGAGCTCTTGATAAATTACATAAAGTAGCAGCAGTCTCATTTATTTCAGTCTTCACATTGGGGTGCTTCTCTCGGGGCGTGGAATTTTGCTACTAAGTCTACAGGTGTTATTCGTCAATCAATAAGGTCATTAATACTCACAACTACATTTACAAGTCAAGTTAAGTGCTGTCCCTTCTTCTTCTTCTGAGTTCTGGGCTTCGAACATTGTGTTGTTACTGTTCACACTTCACACTTCACACTTGCTTTATTGTTTTTATGGATTGAAATATTCCCAGTTTTCGTAATGGTTTTGATTTTGAAATTTCAGTTAAAGAGGTGTTGACAGAAAAATAGAATGGTGGAGCAAGGAATGTCAGATGATGGAAGCAAGAGGCTGCTTCCCATTGCTGAAGTACCACCCTCTCATTTCTCTAGTTACCATCCTTATCCACTTCCTATGGCAGAATACAATGATATTGTTGCTTCTCGTGACCTCTTTATGGATAGTTTGAGGAAACATCATGTTTTCATGGGAACAAAATTCATGTAAGATTTCTCTCATTGCATAATCAAGCATTTTCGTACTGTGATTGTGTTGGTGTTTGCATAATGATATTTATTACAGAAGCTGTAAGCTTTGCCTTATCTTGATACTATACAATGTGAACATTCCTCACAGAATGATATACATTTTGCTTGTTTGTTTCAGGATCCCCGTTGTTGGAGGCCGAGACTTGGATCTTCATCGCCTTTTCATAGATGTTACTAACCGTGGCGGTATCGCAAAGGTCAGTTACCTTTCATTATCTTCCATTTTTTGCTTCTCTAATCATGTTTGCTGCTAAATAGTCATGGAAAACCATCCATTTCGTTATCGTAGAGGAATCAAAGAGATAGTGTTAGTGTAGTTGTTCGACTTTCTTTACTAACTTGTTAGAGCATTTAGGTATAAGTATCAACATTGGAAAATTACATTCGATTTGCGATGTTCTATATAAATGTGTTCATACTGTGATGCTAAGCCTTGTTTATTGATGTTTTTATACTGTGTTTGTAAATTTGTTTAGGTAGTGAAGGAAAGGAAGTGGAAAGAAGTAACTGCTGGTTTTAATTTTCCATCCTCAGCAACAAATGCTTCTTTCATACTTCGAAAATATTACATTTCATTGCTTTACCATTACGAGCAAATCCATTTCTTCAAAGCAAAATTTTGGGTTCCCTGGTCTGCAGGTGAGTCAACCTATTCATTATCTCCAGAATCTATATATATTTCATTCTCCATTTCTGCAGACGATTTGCAGCAATTACCTGTTCATGCTGGCTTACCTTCAGGAGCAACTGACAACAATGCAGAAGGTTTCACTTTCTTCTTTCAAACTTTAAGCTTTGTTTCTTAAATAAGTCCTTGTTGTGGTATGAATATCACAGTGTCATTTGGTGAAGGATCAGTGGGTTCTCCTGTGATGGGTGTGATCGATGGAAAATTCGATAGCGGATATCTTGTGACTGTTAAAGTTGGATCGGAGGAGCTAAAGGGTGTTCTTTATCAAGTACCAGGTTCAGAGATTGATAATCCTTCATGGTCAGATTCAACACAATTGATAAAACCACGACGCAGACGAAGAAAGAAATCCGAGATCAAGAAACGTGATCCATCTCATCCAAAGCCTAACAGAAGTGGTTACAATTTTTTCTTTGCAGAACAACATGCGAAACTGAAACCTCTGTATCAAGGTAGAGATAGAGAAATCAGTAGGATCATCGGTGAATCATGGAATAAGCTACAAGAATCCGATAGATCTGTAAGTCACAGATCATTCGCAAGCTCTCTTTTACAGCGATTTTACATTTCTTTGTGTTGTTTATAGGTGTATCAGGAGCAAGCTCTCAAAGACAGAAAGATACCGGGTCGAAATGGAGGTGTATCGAGAGAAACTGAAAACTGGACAGATTGCCAATTTTGAGACAAGTACACAAAATGAGATGATGAATTCTGATGATGAAATGGAAGAAGCAGATGCAGTACTACAAAGTGTCAACGTTGAGCTCATCACGGCGGAGGAGGAGGACGCAGTCAGAATGCTGCCGTCGATTTATCATCAACGGCCACCTGAAAATGCTGATGAATTTGTTGCTATTAACTTGGGAATTTGACCATTATCGCACCACTGGGAACCTAGATTCGATGACTCCGATTTTGGAATTCGAAATTGAAATAAGCTATCTTTTAAAATAGCCGCTTAATCATCCGGTTCTACAAAACCGATTTAAATCATAGAAAGTAATGTATTTTTATTTTTATAAAATATGTTTTTTAATTATGATTATTTAAAAATAATAATAACAGTATTTTCAAATGAGTATATTTTGTTAAAGAAGAATGTGAAATTGAGCAAATTAATTAATTTGTAGATAAAATAGAAAGTATTGGATTAAACAATATATTTAAAATAAATAAATTATATAACAGGTTTGGGTTGGCAAAATAGTTAGGGTGTAGGATTTGGGGGCCGGTTCGTTCTATAGGAAAGGAAATAATTCAAACTGAATCTGAAACAATCTTCACGGCCGTCGGAGTTACTTACATAGGGTCAATGACGTCGAAGTCGCGCTCCGATTCCCACTATCGGAAATCGACGAGGGAATCCCGTTCTCCTTCATATTTTGTTCCCAATTCTATCAATAAAAGATTTGCAGAAGATAATATCAGTGGCGCTTCTGCTACGCCGTTTAGGGGAGATGATTTTCATGCACCACCGTCATACGGTATGCTCGAGATCCGGTCTATAGTCCTTGCAGACGGATCCTTGCGCACTTACTATGCTTTGCCACCGGATTACGAGAATATCAGCCGTATGCCGCAGCGCCTTTGTTATAGACCTGAGTTCACTGGTCCCCATACGCCCCCTTTCCTTTTTAATCAATCTGATGATGGGGCGAAAAATGTAGAAAAACAGAATATGGGCAGTAAGAGGAAGTTTGTTGGCGATGTGGAAAATAATGTGGATGGTTTTGAGAAGCATAAGCAAAAACATCAGCTTTTACCTTACCAGAAGAATAATAAGGCAAGGGAAGCTGCCGAAACTCAATTTCCTCATATTGGGGAGGGTCTTGAAGGGACCGTTAGTAAGCGTAATCATGCTGATGTCGACCAGAAAGCCCTAGACAGAGTCTTTTTCCATTTTTTAAAGTTGATATATGAGGCTGCAGTTCATAAAAAGAAATACTTATCAGATGGTAGCCTCGGACCTCTCCGATGTCTTGCCTGCTCCAGGTTTGGCTTAGATTTATACGTAATGCTTCTTGATATCTATGCACGATCTCTCTCTACATCTTCTGTTGGTTTCTTACTTCAACTGTTTTTAAAAATGCTATACTCAAGTTTTCGAAAAGTTATAATCCAAGCCTGTGAATGCTGCAGTAGGTAGTTAACATGTTAACTTCGAAAGTAGTGTGTTAATTTTTTGCTATTTGTATTCTTGCAGTCTTTCGTTTTTTTAAAAAATAATCTCATACTACCTTTCTATATTTTTATGAGTTTTCAATATGGAAAAATACGTTGAAATCATTAGAATCCATCAAAGTTCAAGTACGCAAAATTTTCTATACACGACTGCTTCAATCTGTATACAATGTTTTTCAAATGTATTTCTAAGTTATTGTTGATCATGTTGTAAATAAGATACAGTTTGCCATCACATTTTGAGGAAAAACGTGAGTTACTGTTGCATAGCAAACTTGATCGCCTATGCTAATAATAAGACAGTGAGTGTGTATGTTGATATTTGATTTTTCTTGGACCCTCTTGTTAATTCTATATAATTCTAGTACATGCCTAGACCTTTTACACTAGGATATCCTTCATTTATGATTATAACGGTAAGTTGGTTTTATTTTAAATTTCTTATTGTGGCTGAAATTACTACATGTTTTTGTCTTGAAAGTACAGGACGTCAGCATGCTTTCCTGATACACACAACCTTATTATGCATGCATACAACTCAGAAGCTTCAGATGCCCGTTCTAATCACCTGGCCTTTCACAAGTCTTTGTGCGTCTTAATGGGATGGAACTCTGCAGTCCCTCCGGATGATTTAAAAGTGTACCAGAACTTTTCTATAGAAGAAGCAGAAAATATCCGAGCAGACCTGATTATGTGGCCACCTACTGTTTTAGTTTATAGTATCGCCGCTGATAAAGGTGACAAAGGCCGTATAGAAGGCATCGGAAACCGGAGAGTGGATTCACTCCTAAAAGGTAACATAGCTTTAAACAGTCCAGTCTTATCCTCGGTTTACCATTGCCATTTTTTCATGTTGTTTAATGTTTGCTAAAGTGATGCGGATACCTCTATATTGCAAATAATGTGTTAAACTTGAATGTGCTGAAGAAAACCGAAATCATTACTGGATTAGCCATCCTCTTTAATACTGCATGAATGTGTTATTGCTTTTAATACCAATTGAGTATGTTTGTAGTGTTGGTATGCAGATTTTGGATTCTCGGGGTTCAAATCGACAGGTATGTATTCAAGAGAAGGGCACAGTGGAATCCATATAGTTAAATTTTCAGATAAAGAAGGAGGTTTGAAAGAGGCTTTAAGAATGTCAGATTACTTTAAAAAGGAGAAGAAGAAGCATGGGTGCAAGGATTGGGAGTTGTATGATGGTCATCTTTGTACTATTGCTGATCTTCACAAACTCACGTTTGAGTTCAAGAAGAAGCTCACTATCAAAAGTATGAAACAATTCTTCCAACACTCAAGTAACATCATCAAATCTCTCTGAATTTCGAACAAGGTCCTTGTAAATTGTAAGCGCTTATTATACCTTGCTGCTTTATGTTAATATACCCATTTTATTAAATTAATCTATCTTATTCCGTCTCTAACCAAGTTCGATGTATTCTAATTTATTCCAATAATATTCATTCATTTTTATTTGACCTTAAAATTGATGTTTATGTTCTTCTTTTGATTGAATTTTCGTTTCAACGTCAATAGTATTTTGGGTGATCCTAATTTATTGTTTGTACATTTTTATATTTTAATTTAAATTAGCAAATAGTATATCCTTTAAAACTATATTATATTGTTGTATCATTCTCAAAATTGGATTAATGATTAATCAGTGATCAATTTCATTAAATCTTCCAAGACGATTTATTATATTATAAATGATGTAGAATGCTCCTCAAAATTTATTTTATATTATTTAAAATAATATATATGGAAAGTGAAATAAATGCCATGGTGACACTTGTTATTTATTCTAAATGCATGGTACTGAGAAGTTAGAATATGATATATATGGAAAGTGAACTGATAAAATATAACATTTTATGGCTTTTGGTTGGGGTAAGTTTCACACCATTTACCGGAGGGTCGGTCAACGATGTTAACAAGAAAATACTTCTACATCTTCCACTTCTTGAGATCTATGATTCTTTCTTCTGGGAACGTTTCATAATGTTAACGAATACAGTTTCATGCTGCCATGGTAGAATAGTTTTCGCCCATGAACTTATCGCCTCCGCAAACTTCTACAAGGAATATGGTACTAATACTCGATACCCAACTCGACATTTTCGAGTTTTCTGCCACACGCCGGTAATGTGGTTTTGCGCTTAGTTTATTTGTTCATATTGGAATTTTGTTCTTTTCTCTTTTTGGAGGGATCTCACTGTAGTGGTTGTTACATATAATTAGAAAAGTACAAACTTTCAGCAAATTTTCTCTACTGTTTCGTGAGGTATATTAACCAAACTTCAATGACGCACTAATTATATTTTATCCGTTATAGCTTCCCAACAGTAAGTTGATTCCATCAGAGATTTTTGACGCATAAAGTTTCATTTTGAGGATTTAGGAAACGTGTTTTACTGGGTTAGTCCTCTACTATTAGATCATGTTGCTGCTTCTGGGGTGTACCTTTATTATTTCTAAAGAAGAGGTTTTCAGATCATATAATGATGAGGAGTTGTCTCTTCGTCTTTTTTGCGTTTACCTGATCAGAATGAACATATATTATTCTATTCACTTGACTCATTGTTGTTCATGAAGCTTAAAGTATTGCAGATGAAGAAGATTGTGGAATCATCTGAAAGTGAAATTATTCCAAAAAACAAGGCCTTTAACTCTGATCAGTGGAAAGCAGTTCCTGATATCTGGAGAACATCAACAGAAAAATTTGGTGATCGCATCGCGTTAATAGACCCTTACCATGATCCTCCCACAAATATTACCTACAAGCAGGTCGTTTATTCTGTTATTGCTTTATATTGACATCACACAACTAGAATACAGTACAAATAAAGCCCAGTAAACTGCACTCTGTATTGAGGGAAGAATGAGTTGTTTCAACTGAAGATACACTTGTCATTGGAAACAATTCTAAATAATTTGGATTCTTGAAAATGTGATAACTTGAAGTGACCCATACCTTGTAGGATATTATTTTATGCTGGATAACATGCAATTTGTTATGGCGAGTCTGTCGTTTTAATAATTCTGTTGTTGTTGGCATGCATATTGGTATTGTGAGAAACTTGAATTGGGATTCCGTTAATAATATTAATAAAACTCAAAATGATAGTTTGGAAGGCTGAATTTTGTTCCATTATCATATGTATGGCAGTTTATTATTTGCATGGCGAAGTTTTCTTCCATGACCTTTCCTATGCTATTTTTTCACGGTTTTTTGAGGTTTTAACCTGGACCTTTCTTTTGGAGATCCAGCTAGAACAAGAGATTTTGAATTTTTGTGAGGGTTTAAGAGTCATTGGTTTGAAACCTGATGAAAAGCTAGCTCTGTTTGCCGATAATTCATGTCGGTGGCTTATCTCAGATCAAGGTATGATGAAAAAAACAGAGATCTTCTTGTACAGAAAAATTGGTTCACTCTATTTTTATCAATAGCTTGGTGTAATTCAGTCAAGCATTTGCGTTTGCACATTACCTAATGTGTTGGACATTGCTTGGTTTATAATTTAAAAGTCTGCATAGCATATGGTTAATGCTTTCCTTTATTCTAATTATTTACTTTAGATGTATTGTTCAATGTATCTTACAGTCCTTCTTCTATCCTTTTTAAATGTGTGTGATCCCCAGCAATTATGGCCTCTGGAGCAATCAATGTTGTAAGAGGAACTAGGTCATCTAGTCAAGAGCTCCTGCAGATTTACAAACATTCTGAAAGGTTAGTTCTGGAGTTCCACGTCACCTTTGTGCAAGTGACATACATAAAAAACTAACACATTCTTATCTGTGACACTGTTGCTTATTAATATTATGTTGCACCGTGACCAATAACAATGTCAACAAATATCCGCGTAGGAACCAAATATACCTATATCTCTTTCATTTGTTACTAATTGAAAATTTGGTTTAATTGCAGTGTTGCTTTGGTATTAGATGATTCTGAATTTTACCATCGGATATCACAAACATTCCTGCCTGAAGCCAGTATTAGGTTCATTATTTTTCTTTGGGGAGAGATATCAGGTGTTAGTTTTGGAGCAAGAAATATTCCAGTGTACAGTTACAAAGATATTATTGATTTGGGTCTTCAGAGTCGCACTACTTTAGATAACCACGGTAAGCATCATGTAGAGTATCACTAAATTTATAACACTAATTCTCTCCTTATGTGTGTGTGTGCCAAGAACTTCATTGATCGAATGATTTGAAATTTTGATTGGTGTGTTGAATTTGTTGCTCTCTTGTACAGAAAAAAAGTTAAATCAGAAACCTATACATCAGGATGATGTTTGCACACTAGTTTATACTAGTGGCACCACTGGAAATCCTAAGGGTGTCATGCTTACTCATAAGAATTTGCTGCATCAGGTTTGCTTTTTTAATCCTGAATTGGTACATTACATATTTTCATTACTACTTTTATGCTACTTCCATCTTGTTTAAAATTTAGATGCACATGGCTTAGATACATCACATGAAGTTCTATTATAAGATCATTTTTCACATTGAACTATGAGTAATCTAGCATTATTGATAGAACATATATCATCTATTATTGTGATTCTTTCTTTCTCTTGAATGTGATTTAAATACTTATGTAATTGTGTGCGACTTCTTTGTAACGTATCTTACATATTTGCATTTGTGCGAGAGATGTAAGGGATATTGGTAAAAACAATTCAATGCGAAATTACTGGTGGCTGGAAGTAAAATTTGGCCGGCAACCGTGGTCACATTGTCTAAGTTGCATCTAATCACATGAAAGTCAAACTATGATGGTGTGAAATAACTGGGAAATTCATGTCTTATTTTTGTAGTGGCTAACTCCTGCGATCAATGTGCCTCGGAAAGTTTTTATATACAATATAACATTAAATATTTTCTTTTGGATATTGCAATCGGATGATATACTCTATTTTTATATGATACTGTTATATGTAGAGCTTGTTGATTATTTTTCATTTTTCTTCATCTTGGTTGATGCCGACTTTATTTCGCATAGGTTATGAATTTGTGTGATGTTCTTCCAGCTGTTCCTGGAGATAGATTTTTAAGCATGTTGCCACCTTGGCATGCATATGAACGAGCTGCTGAGTACTTTACATTTACATGTGGTGTTCAGCACGTATATACATTGGTAAAGAATCTTAAGGTATGAATCCTCTTCAAATCATAGATTTTCCTAGATGGTTTTTTTTCGTGAACTCTAATGTATTGCAGGAGGATTTGCGTATTTATCAACCTCATTATATCATATCTGTTCCTCTTGTGTTTGAGACTCTATACAGGTAATTATATTTTTATGGGAGTTTTGAACAACATTTAAATGCAGGCTTCTGTTTATTATATAATGAGAATGTATTTATGCGTAAGAGGCGATTTGAATGTTTTTAGCAAATAATGTTTAATGCTGTGTATAAAATAAGCATCGATATTGCTACTTTCTTAAGTTTTCTAGTAATGGCTTCATGTATTTCAGGGGGATTATGAAACAGATCTCCAAAAGTTCATCTATTCGAAAATTTGTTGCCTTGTTGTGCTTGAAGATCAGTTATGCGTACATGGATGCTAAAAGAACATATGAGGTGACATTTCATCTTTCTGATTTAAATGCTACTTCTGATTTGGATTTAAGTCGCTATTTTTTTCCCGTAGGGAAAATGCCTCACAAGAGATCTTGAGGCGCCTTCCCTTCTTTCTGCAGGGTTTGAATGGTTCTGGTCTAGAATAATTGCTGTTATTCTGTGGCCACTTCATGCATTGGGAAAAAAAATTGTGTACAGTAAAATCCATGCTTCCATTGGAATTTCCAAGGTCTTTTTTCTCATTCTGCTTGTCGCTGACACAGCATGCTCATTATTATAAAATATCGATGTTTCGAGCATTTTTCAGGCTGGCATAAGTGGAGGTGGTAGCTTGCCTTCGCATGTCGATAGGTTCTTTGAGGTCATGTTCTTCGATAAACTGGATTTTGCCAAGAGTTTGTGCTCATCATAATATAATATTTTAACAGGCAATCGAAGTGAATGTACAAAATGGGTATGGTTTAACAGAGTCATCCCCTGTCATTGCAGCTCGACGATTGAACTGTAATGTAAAGAACATAGACCATGATGATTGTTATGCTTAATTTTTTATACACCATTTCTTTCAAATATTTGTTTCGTGTTCATTTTTTAAAGGTTCTGGGCTCCATTGGCCATCCCATTTGTTATACAGAGGTGAAAGTCGTTGATAACGAGACAGGCGTGACTCTTCCTAATGGTTCCAGTGGCATCATCAAAGTTAGAGGCCCTCAAGTGATGAAAGGCTATTACAAGGTATTTTTTTCATTCATTATCTTTTTAAATGTGTTTAGAGCTAATCAGGATAACTAAACGCTAAAGATTATGGTAAACAGGATAGCAAAGAGGCTTCATGTAGCTTTTGAAAAGATTTAACATTAATGGTGTACTTGAATCAGCTTGTAGGCGATTTACATTATTTGTGAGTTCAGATTCAGTATATTTCATGCTTCTGAGTCCCAATTTTTGACATGACCAGAATCCTTTAGCAACCAAACAAGCAATAGATGATGATGGGTGGCTAGATACAGGAGATATAGGCTTTGTTTGTCCTATTCATTCTAGAGGAAAAAGTCGCCGAGCCGGAGGGGTTATTGTACTGGAAGGGCGTGCTAAAGATACAATTGTTCTTTCTACAGGTACATAAATGTGCATGAACATTTATTTTATTTCGTGATATATATCCGCAACCTGGATCATTCTTCAGGTGAAAATGTAGAGCCATCAATTATTGAAGAAGCAGCAATGAGAAGTTGCCTTATTCAACAGATCATGGTTATTGGTCAGGTGATAGGATCAACGTCGAATTGTTTTTTGTGCCGAGTCTTATTGTGTGTCGGATGACGATTATGTAGGATCAACGTCGAATCGGAGCTATAATTGTCCCCAACAAAGAAGAGATGATCTCAGAAGCTAAAATGTTGTCTATTTTGGAGCATGATGCTTCAGAACTTAGTAACATGTTGCATCAAGAGTTGAAGAAATGGTGAGCTCTTTCTTTCTCATGTTGTCGTTTTTATTGATCAACTTCGTCTAATGTAGGACCTCAGATTGCTCGTTCCAAGTCGGACCGATCCTCGTTGTTGATGATCCGTTTACGGTAAAAATGGGAGATGAGTGATTTCGTTAATTAAACAAGCTCAAGAATATTAAGATGCTTTGTATTGCAGATCGACAATGGTTTGATGACTCCGACGATGAAAATCAAGAGAGAAATGGTAATGTCACTATACAAACACCAAATCCAAGAGTTGTACAAGTAAATGGCTTTCAAGTGTTCTTTATTGTAAGTTGTAAACATATCATATTAGTAACTTTTGGTCATTTAATATATAAAAATCACTCTATAAGGTTTCGGGACTATAGTATATAATACGCTTGGGCTTTCTTCATTCCCGTTTCCAGGGTTAGCAAAATCTTCTTGAATTTAATCTCATATCCGCGAGCGATCAATCATCAAAGAAGATGCCTATAAGCGAGGAATTTCAAGCTAGTAATGACGTCACTTTACGTTCATTAAATTTTTGTTTTGAATTGTTGATTCTTTAGAAGCCCTAATTGTGTTCTGGATTAGGGTTCTGCTTCGATGTTGTAATTAGTGCGGAAAATCTGATTCACATTGATTAGATCATGATGTTTATTTCTGTTATTGAGATTTGGATTCTCAATCTTTGATTTTTAGCGTTGTTGCTCCGTTTCATTTGATTTTTAATTAGATATTGAAGCCTTGCCAAGCATATTGCAAAGGAAATACTCTTTACTTCGAGATATGGATAAAAGCTTGCAAGGTATGGGCTGAAAGAAATTAACTTTTGTAGACAGGTACTTTGCCGTGGAGTAGGGCGGCTGGGCTTTCTTTTGTATGTGTACTTCCTAGTATACTCTTATCTTACCATGTTATTATTTTTGTACAGAAATACAACGACAGAATGAACTTCGTTGTGAGCAAGAGATTGATGATATGAAGCGTCATATCAAGTTGAGAAATGCCTTACCAGATTCATCTCTTTTGAAATTCTCCAATGAAGCTCTAGACGAGCAAAAGCATGCTATCAGGATCGCTGATGAGAAGGTGGCATTGGCCATGCAGGCGTATGATTTGGTAAAATGGTGCTCTCTTGAATTTTTAACCTTATTTCGTGCAATCCCATGTCCTCTTGCATCATCCCACATTGATTTTTCATTTCTGGCTACATGAAAGCTACTGTTTTGTAATTCTTTATGTCCCTTCTCAGGTGGATACTCACATTCAGCAGCTTGACCAGTATTTAAAGAAATCTTATGAAGAGCAGCGGCAAGGTATTCATATGGCCACCTTCAATTTTGGTTTTCTGTTTTCCCTTATTTTCATAAAAAACTGTTTTTGCGGGCAACCCTTTTGCTCAGTAGGTGAATCTTTCTTATTTCTGGTGCAAAATCATCAGAAAGTGCAGCTGGATGTTCTTCTATTCCTAACAAAAATGTGAAAGATGGAAGGTCCATTGAGACGGGTAGCAATCGAGGACGCAAGAAGTAAACTGATCTTCCCATTCAATTCATACAAATCTTTCTCCTTTCGACTTATTCATCTATTCTCACAGGACACGCTTGTCAACTACAACTACCTCTGGCACGTCTGCTATAGCAGCACCATCGTCCAATACAACTCCGATGGAATTAGATCTACCTATTGACCCGAATGAACCAACTTATTGTTTCTGCAAACAAGTGAGCTATGGAGAAATGGTTGCATGTGACAATTCTGATGTAAGTGATGATGCCTCGATCTATGCCATTTTTCGTTATAGTCGTTCTCATTGATCTAATGCCCCTTTTTTCTCCGTCAGTGCAAGATAGAATGGTTCCACTACGGCTGTGTTGGCCTTAAAGAACAGCCGAAAGGGAAATGGTACTGTTCAGAATGTGCTGGAACACAAAGGCGAAGAAAAACCAGATAAACATAAACTTCTATACGTTCATCTTCCCATGTGATATTACAATACTGCATCTTTGAATCAGACAGACCTCATATGTAGCTTATAGATTGTAGCAGTTTGTCTGCAGTCATTCTTACTATGGCTAAACTAGTATTAAATGCCTCAAAGAACGAGAATGCCGTTCAATGTGCAAGAAAATCTGTATTTCTACCATGGAGATACCATCGGGTAACACATTCTGTGTTGCATGCATAATGATCGGATTTTTTAACCTACTAAGGAGAAGATTAACATTATAACTATTCAGAGTGCCTCTTTTTACTCACCTTGACATATATTTACAGGTACAGGACAAAACTAGTTTTATTTTCATGCATGTTTACGAGGTGATGAAGCTTCTAGTTCATGTAATGACTGGCGGTTGGTTCAGGAACGCCCACTTACTGCTTATCCACCTGCATACCAACACAAAACTCCATATAATCCAATGGATCAAGAAAACGTGAGTTATGAAGCAAAGTTGATTATTAATGATATTTCTCAGCTGATAACATACCATCCATTTTTTTCAAGTGTGTCGGTTTCCACAGGGTCACTTATCGATCTCAGCATGCTTCTTGCAGCGTCGTCTTCCTGTTAAGGAGATTATGATATGGTAAGAGGTAACGAAATCAGAGACGTTGAAGTTTAAAAGAGAAGAAGAAAAACCAAGGTATCTCTCAAACGCTCCTCTTCTTTCTGCTTCTTAGATTTCCAGAACGCTGCTATTTCGTCCCTTGTCAGTGACTTGCTCCTCATAAATTTGTCTGTAAAACAGAAATGGCATTAAATGCAGAAAAGGAAGAATAACTGGAGTTGGAAGATGGAAACTAACCACGGGCAGGGGAGCCCCATCCAGACATAAGAGAACCCATCATGATCATTTCGATACAATAACATGAAGAGATATATATTACAGAATTGTCGGTTTTCAAGTTTATCGCATTCAGATTGATCCATGCGCAACCCACAGGCCAAGATAACTCTCAAGTATGGCTCACCCATCGTGGAAGCAAGTTCACTTGACACGTGCCCATGATCAAGGTGATTTCCTCAATCCCTTTTCTCTCATTACCTTTCTATCCTGAACCACGACCCTGAAAATTTTCGCTTCAACCATGTAAGCAGTATTTTATTCCTTTCTATCTTGGTTCCATTAGAGAGCTGAAATACTGTGACATAAACTCCAGGCTCAGATTGCTCGATAACTTCCTTCATTCCTTCAGTTTCTGTGTTATTGTCTGTTGCGGATGTGTCACCGTTTTCTTCAGCTTTCTTTGAGCTTCTTTGCGCATTGGTCATTTCCATCAAAGATTCAGCTTGATCATGGAAAAAGATTCACTTTCAGATGGCAACTTCTATGAAATTTCTCTCAACTGGAATGATTTAATATCACTACACGAGTTTCAAGAATTACTTCATCTGTTCTGTTATGCTCTCAACAGGTTCAAATCGCCACATATCCTCTGCATGGATCAACTCTTCCATGCACATGCAGACTCATAACAAAAGCCAAGTGTTGATTAGCTTCACTCTACGTGTCTCCTTCCAAATGACATCTCCCCTTGTATAAATAGCCCCAGACACAGACCACAAATTCATCATCATCCATGGCTAATCATTCTCTTATCGCCCTCTTTCTCTTCATCTCCGTGCTCCACAGCTGCACAGCGCAGCTCGAGCTCCCACAGGGGGGCTGGTGGCTCAATCTCCATCAGCAACAGCAGCATCGCCTCCTGGCTAAGACCAGCTGCCAGATTCAGCAGCTCGACGCCCGTGAGCCCACCCATCGCTTTGACTCTGAGGCTGGTTATGTTGAGTTTTGGGATTCTAACTCTCAAGAGTTAGAATGCGCTGGAATCCAGTTTGTTCGCCATGTTATTCAGCCTGGTGCCTTGCTTTTGCCTCACTACGCTAACGCTCCTCAGCTCACTTACATAATTCAAGGTCTTTGAATCCTTGTGATTTCTCTCTTTGTTGTGTTTGTGCTTCATCTTTATGTTGTTTTACAGGCAACGGAATACAAGGAGTTGTTGTTCCCGGCTGCGCTGAAACTTTTGAGTCTGGGGAAAGTGAAGGCAGCAGAGGTGAAGGTGCCTGGTCGGACCGCCACCAGAAGCTACGGCGGTTCCGGCAAGGGGATGTCATCGCCTTTCCACAAGGCTTTGCACGGTGGACTTACAACGACGGCGACCAGCCAATAATCAGCGTATCCATTCTTGATGTTGCCAATGATAAAAACCAGCTTGACTTGAACTTCAGAGTAAGAAAAGTTAACTTTCAGAAACTTTCTTGAGAAACACTATTTAAACCTCCTCCTTCCCCCTCTTTAGAAATTCTTCCTCGCCGGAAACCCGACATCCCGGAGCCAGGCAGGTAGAAGGCACCAAAGAAGCGAGGCCGGCGAATGGAAGAATATTTTCAGCGGTTTCAACGAGGAGTTTTTGGCCGAGGCATTCAATGTCGATAACGAACTGATAAGGAAACTACAAAGCCAGGAAGATAACAGAGGATTCATTGTTAAAGCTGAACGCCCCCGTTTAGTTTGGCCGGAGTATAGCAGTGAAGAGGAGCAAGAAGGGCGGAGGGGGAGCGGCAACGGCATAGAAGAGACTTTCTGTACTCTGAAACTCCACCAAAGCATCGATAATCCGGCTAGAGCTGACTTCTTCAACCCCAGAGGTGGAAGAATAAGCACCATAAACAGCCAAACTCTCCCAGTTCTCTCCCACCTCCGGCTCAGCGCTGAAAGGGGGGTTTCCTACAGGGTAAAGTTCTCAACCCTAATCCCAATTTCCCTAAAATTGCAAATCCTAATATGATTCTCCCTGTCATCAGAACGCTCTACAAGCACCAAAATTCAGCACGAATGCTCACACTGCACTCTACGTCACAAGAGGAAATGCAAGAATCCAAGTAGTAAACAACCAAGGGAACGCCGTATTCGACGGTGAAGTGAGAAACGGACAACTTCTAGTCATTCCACAGAACTACGCGGTGGTGAAAAGGGCCGGCGACGAGGGTTTCGATTGGATCTCATTCAAGACCAACGACAACGCTATGTCCACCTCCCTGGCGGGGCGTCTCTCTGCCCTCCGATCAATTCCTGTAGATGTTCTGGCGAATTCTTATGATATTTCAAGGGAGGAGGCTACCAAGTTGAAGTTCAACAGAGATGAAGCCACAATCTTCAGCCCGACGCAATCTCGACAAGCCTGAGCGAGTAACATTTTGTAATAATAATGACGTGAAGTGGAAAATAATAAAAATAATTCTAAAGTCAGTTTTGCAATAATCTAAAAAACATTTTATATGAATAACGAAAAAAATACAAACCCCTAAAATATTTCAAATTGAAGAATTGAACCCTAAAATATCAAATTTATAACAATTATGGTGGTTATTTGAAATATAAATAAAATAATAATGAAGTAGTCAAATTGCATAAAAGCTCTATTTGCAATAACTCGAACATCTGAACAAAAACAAAACTTTACCCAATAACAAAACAAGCATACTGGAAGAGCTGCTCAAAAAGTAACCGGAGAATACGAATTCCTGTGAGTGTGTGAAGAACCTCTGAATCTCCTGATTAATGAGACGAGCAAACTCTGGCAACAAAACATGTTCGTTAGTTCATACTAAGGGGAGTGGAGAAGTAGAGAAAAATATTACCTGTATTCTGTGAGGTAAGCTAGTCCAAAACTCCAAGTTTGGAATGACCTGCAAAATGGGGAATGTTAAAATCAACTAAGGGATAACAATCAGAGAGGTTCGACGTACATCTAAACCACGAATGTGAAGTACGAAATGCCGATAAACTGCACCCGCAAGTAAGTAAGCTCCAAAGATGCATAAGATGCTAGAATTATGAATTTTTAGATCAGACTAACAAGGCATGGTTTTTTTAAAAGAGACAAGTATGGAATCAAACTCTCTACATGATCATTGAACTACCAAACCATCCAAGTCCATTTGAATCCGAGGATACAATCTTTGCACAGCCAAGTGGATGTTTCAACTCTGTACTCTGTCATATGGAATCAACAGTACACAATGAACTTAGTGCTACAAGCACAAGTGCACAATTGATATTCAAATACTTACATACTCACATGACCCACGAACCAGCAATGTCTCAGGAACCTGAAATTTTTTGTGAGAAAACGAGCTTTCAATTGCATGAAAAATAACCATAAACATCGTACCTGAACTCGATCAGAATTGCAAATGACTGACACGGATAGAGAACAGTTGCCCCTTGTTCCAAGATTTGTCATTTTAACAATGATTCCCACGTCAGGTTTCTTTTCATCTGTCAGCAATTCCCCATTAAAGAAATTAACTTAATGACAAATTATAAACATGCTCGATATCCATTTTAATGATAAGCTTATCATGTTCATAATAACTCACCATGGGAACTAATGGTTGTGCTTGAAGGCATACCAAGGGTTGTGCAGACAGGGTAGCCTGCATAAAATTTTCAGTTCATTAACTTATAAATGACAAGCAACCTCTTTTTCATATCATTACATGCCTACGACTAAACTAAATAACAAATGCTTCAAGAATCATATTTTCGAATATTAAGAAACAGGCAGCCAATTTCAGTGCTAAGGACATTCACCTTCTATGTTGTTAGAAACAAGTGCGCCACAGCCCATGCCACAGTGTAAACCACCACATTCCTTCAAATTCTAAAATATAATAGTCATCAGTTACAATAAAATTTCAACATTGCAAGATCTCAGGTAAAAAATAAATATAGACAGAGGAGAAAAATTCAAACTGTAGGAAGCAAAAACAAAGCTGGAAAATAGGATGGTTTTCATCAATATTCATCTGAATCCCTCACATCACGAGTACTTCCGTTCATAGATATACGAGGACCGAAAATATAGCAAATAATAAGGTTCAAAATGAGGTTAAAAGTAACGTATCAAAAAGGAAAGAAGTCAAAAAGGATAACGGTCACCTCACAGTTCACACACATCGGAGGATCATGGTTAAATATCATTGAACCGCAAAGCTGTTTCACATAAATAAAGAACGTTACAGAAGATGCAATACTAAGCTATATTAAACCAATTCAAATACAATATATACTAAGCGCACTATATGCGAATTGGCAAAATCTCAGAATTCAAAGTGGCCAATAAAACAAAAAAAAACAGCAAACCTGAAACCAGAGAACAGTCCCATTGACAGCCACTTTGTAAAACCTAAATTTAGGCCATCGAAACAAAATAAAGATAGGAGAATACATGGAAAAAACCTAAATAAAGAAATAGCGTAGGCAGAAAAAGGGGCCTGTCAAAATGATTCATAGGATTAAGAATTACCCATCTTCACTGAGGATGCCATGTGGAAAGTTAGGACGCGGACTGGACAAGCTATACTGATACACCTTGTTCTTATCTTTCACCTTTAGTTCACAAAGCGAAGGAACCAAGTCTCCCGAGACTTGCCGTATAATCGTCAGCGAGAGAACTAAAAGCACAAATTTAGGGCTGACAGAAATTCTATCAACTCCCATTTCTCAAGAAAATGTCTCATACCCTGCTACCCCTCCTCAAATCTAGAAAAAATCGCGCAACGAAATCTGCAATAGATTAGCCCTTCAAATCAAAGAAGAAGAAATCCAACGAATCTTTGAAAACAACGGACATTTGTGATGGCGTATTGAACGCAGTTGTAATGTAGACGACGATTATGCGATTATAACACAGATAGATGCACCAACAACAACACACACAACGCGCCATTAGTGCTAGTTGGGTTAGGGACCTGATCTAGTCTAACAGAATAAATTCAAAAATAAAAACAACAAAATAAAAAATGATCAAATTGGATTATTAAAATTATTAAAAATTGGAGACTAAGAATACTATTTTAAAACATTGGAATTAGTATATAATACACACTTTAAATGTTCAATTATTTAAGGTAATTTCAGATATTTAGGGTTTCGCTATGAAATATTTGGTTCTATTATCTCTTAAAATATTATATGGTAGAACTAGAGTAATTATAATTTATAAGCAATATAATATCATGCGTAATTTATTTAATCTTATATTTTTAATATGATTTATCATGTTCTATTCAATCTTGAATTTATATATTAAAATGATTTGTGTTTCAACTATAAACATATGAGATTGGGAAGAGTCTTACGTGGTTTGAACTCTGATCTGTCATCACCACGCATCCTCCGCTTGGTTGAGTTGAGGTGGAAGCCATTGACGCTCACTCTCGCATGCAGGAGTTTTGCGCAAAATACCACTGATTTGGAACCTATATAGAAATTTACCACCATTCGTGATAGGCTAACGCGAATTGCATTTTTTCCCAAATTCTCAATTACCGAACGCGAGTCGCGTTAGACTGAATAAATTTTTAAAAAAATCATTTTTCTGCTGCTCGATTTACGCTAAATCGACCACATTTTGGCGGTCGATTTAGCGTATCGCGAATTGAAGCTTATTAAACTGTCTCCACCTTTCTTTTCCTTCCCGCGTTTTGGGTTTAGGTTATTTCATACGAAAATCTCTCGCGTTTTTTTCTAATTTTTTCCACTCCCGGCATTCCTCCTTTCGTGGTTATCGTATTTTTGTTGGTAATCAAATCGAAAGATCTTCAACCAGTTTTTATTGCCTCCTCGGTTTGTGTTGGTACTTATTTTAAACTTGTATAACTTTATTTGCTAAATTGATTAGTTACGATTGATTAGTTGTAGCTATTTGATTTGTTATGATATTAGTTGTGAATAATGGATTAGTTACGATATTATTGTAATTATATTGTTTGTGNACCAATTATGTCATGTAAATTAAATTTTAAGTATTAATTTTAATAAAATTTAAAAATATAGAAATCAAATTGATACAATCATAAATTTGAGACATCATTTTAATAATCTAGATGATTTCAAGGTGTTTGCCGACATCTTTGAATTCCTTATTTTATTGTCTTCATAAAGACAATTTATCTGCTGAGTCACTTTGAATGACCTTATCTATTTAATATTTATGCGTCCCCCCAATCAATTTTATACAATGTTTTTTGTTGGTTTTTGTGTATGTTACTGTGTGTAAATAGGCAATCTTTTAAAAATCGATATTGTATGTATATTGGACAAATTTATTGTATTGATATATTATGTATCAAGTATATGGAATATGTATGGTATGAATATTAAAATAAATTAATTATAAAATATTTATATTTTATTTTTTAAAAAATAAAACCGATCGGATCGAAATCAGTACAACTGAGATTTCCGGATAAATAGGTAAAGATTAAAAATGTCTTCTTTTTGTTCAGTTTAATAATGGAGTGGATATGAATGGCGACATTCATATGGTTAGCTTGGTCAAATGGAACTCTTCGGGTAAACGGCACACCCAATCTCTCTGAACTTCTGACACTGTAATACTCTCCATGTTATCTGTATCCTTCAACTTTCACTTATTTAATTCAACATCCTTCAAAAGAACCAAATGTTTTCTTGTGTTTTGTTTTCTGGGTTATCGGGATTTCTTAATCTTGGGATCTGGGTGTTGTTAAATCTGAGGAGTTTTAACTTTTACAGGAGAGTGTGTTGTGAATGGGTAAAGAGTGCAAGACTATTGTCTGGTTCAGAAGGGATCTGAGGATCGAAGATAATCCCGCTTTAGTTGCTGCGGCAAGAGATGGGTTTGTGTTACCCGTTTTCATTTGGTGTCCTGAAGAAGAAGGTCAATTTCAACCAGGCCGGGTCGCCCGTTGGTGGCTCAAACAATCCCTTGTTCATTTGCAGAAATCGTTAAAGAATATTGGTTCAGAATTGGTACTGATCAAAGCTAAAGCAACTCTCTCTGCTTTATTGGAATGCGTAAGCATCGTAGGAGCAAATAAACTTGTGTTTAATCATCTCTATGGTATGTTAATTTCCCACTTGATAACTTAATTATGTGTTAATGATTGAAATGAGAAATCTGTGTTCTGTGATGTAGATCCTATTTCACTGGTTCGTGATCACTATGTTAAAGAGAAGCTGGTTGAACATGGGATTGAAGTAGAGAGCTATAACAGTGAAGTTTTGTTTGAGCCATGGGAAGTTTATGATGATAATCAACAAGCTTTTACAACCTTTAATGCTTACTGGGAAAAATGCTTGAATATGCACACAGAGCCAATCATCTTTCATTCTCCACCCTGGTCTTTAGTCAATGCTAATCCAGGTACGATTTTGTTAAATTTATAGAGTCGAATCAATTTAATATGATCCATAATCTTATTTGTTAAATTTCAATAGAAAACGCTTCTCTAGTGGTATCTGATTTAGATATTTGTATGCAGGATTTGAGAGTTCTTCAGTTGAATCATTAGATCTTGAGAATGAATCAGAGAAGTCTAGTAATGCTCTACTTGGACGAGCATGGGCTCCTAACTGGAGCAATGCAGATAAGGCATTCAATGACTTTGTAGAACACCATTTGCTGAATTACTCACTAGATAAGCTTCATGTAGGAGGCAACTCTTCGACTTCGCTCTTGTCCCCGTATCTCCATTTTGGCGAACTAAGCATTCGGAAAGTATTCCAAACTGTTAGAATGAAGCAAATGGTTTGGAGAAATGAACAAAACTCATTAGGTGTAGAGAGTTCAACTCTTTTCCTTAAAGCAATGGGGCTCAGAGAGTATTCTCGTTATGTTTGTTTTCACAATCCATTTGCTCATGAAAAGCTTTCACTTCATGGACTCAAGTTTTTCCCTTGGGATGCAAACGAATCGAATTTTAAAGCTTGGAGACAAGGCCGAACTGGTTATCCTCTTGTTGATGCGGGGATGAGGGAGCTTTGGGCAACGGGGTGGATACATAACAGGATACGAGTGATTGTTTCGAGTTTTTGTGTTAAGTTTCTTCGTCTTCCATGGCAATGGGGAATGAAGTATTTCTGGGATAGTCTTCTTGATGCTGACTTAGAAAGTGATATCCTTGGTTGGCATTATATCTCTGGAAGCTTGACTGATGGTCATGAACTTGACCGAATGGATAGTCCACAGGTACGAACAAACTTTTTATGCATTCGAAGTTGAAAATCGAGTAATCTTCTTTACAATGCAGATTCAGGGCTTTAACTTTGATCCAGAGGGTGAATATGTACGGCAATGGCTACCGGAATTGGCTAGAATGCCAACTGAATGGATCCATCATCCCTGGGATGCTCCTGGATCTGTGCTTAGATCTGCTGGGATCGAACTTGGGGTAAACTACCCAAAACCGATAATCGACATAGATTTGGCGAGGGTGAGGCTAACAGAGGCCATATCTGTGATGCAAGAGAATGAAGCTACTGAAAGGGAAGTAAACTCAAGTGCAGCTGATGAAGTTGTATTCGACAACTCCGAATCGATCATGAATCCAAGCACAAACCCTCCTCCTCTTGCTGCTGCTGTAAATCCAAATCCAAATCCAGCAAGCTCATCTCATGATCAACAGGTTCCTTCGATGAAACCGGCGATCAGCAATGCCGTGAGCAAGAAAAGGCCAAGCTTGATTGCTTATAAGCATGAAGCAGTTAAAGTTAAGCACAAGAATGATGGTGATGATGATTTTTCTTCGACTACAGCCGAGTCTTGTGCGACCAAGAAGCAGATGACTATCAGCAGTGGTAACGCCTTCTCTGTTCCACATTCTGTATCTTCCATCTCCATCGGTACTCCATTCCCGTTTCCATCCGAACTCGACTACAGATTACAGGATGAAAATGGCAAGGAAGATACAGGTGACAAACAGAACTATCAACACATAGCCATACCCTTAAACTGATCATCATCACATTGTTTGATGTATGTATGTTCAGGTGATTCGAGCTGGCCGCAGCACAATCAGAGGAACACAACTGATGATGTGGAGGAAGAGCAAAGGCAAAGCTGAATCTCATTATTATGCTGTAAATCTCTCTGAATTCACTTGTTATCAGTAGTGTTTGGCTTCATATTTAGAATGTTCAATCCACCTTCTTTTATCTACCAAAATGAAAAGGACAAGGGAAAATGAGCAAAGCCATAAAATAGTGCAGAAAAACCGGATTTCACGATTGAGAATGCATGTAAGATCAAGTAAACGGTTGCCAACTAAATTGGATTTTGCAATTTTGATTACCATTAATGAGTACCTGAGTTCTTCTATGAATACTTGTAATACCTCATTATTCTGTACATACTTGACATGGCTCGCTTTCTTTCAATATTTACGCTTCTTCTTTTCATTCTGACCATTCTATTAAGAACTTACAGAGAATGGGAATTTTGGAGAGGAAAACAGAGGGTTTGAAAGGAGAAAATCGAGAGGGAGTAATTCAGAATCAAATATGTCATACCAAAAGAGTTCTTACACATAATCCTAAATACTGATTCTCCAACGGTTATATGACCGTTGGTCCAATTTGGTTACAAAGTTTATAATAGGCTATATCCTAGTCAGTTACAAAATATGTTCTTGTCTAAGTCTTAGTTGATGTCATGGTCTGGCCCAAGTGTTGAACTGTTGATCCGATCTTAGTTGTCTTTGTTCCTAGAGTACCTACAATTAAGGAAGCATTTGTAGGATTAATGTGTGAGGGCTCGCTCAACGAACTGACTACGGATATGGAGGAGGAGGAGGAGGAGGAGGCGGTGGCGGAGGCGACGGCGGAGATGGCTATCCTGGTAGTGGTTGCGGTGGGGGTACCCCGGCGACGACTGTGGTAAACCTGGTAAGAGTCCGGGGAAAGGACATGGTGTGGGCTTCACGTTTGAGTGTGAAGAATCCATTTACAAGAGTGTGGTTTTCTATTTCAACTTATCTTGTACAATATAGTAGACAACTCATGTTTTATGCAAATTTTTATAATTAAAATACCATTAAATATTATAATATCCCACTCTTAAATAACTGGCATTGTTTAAAATATTGGAAAATATAATATAGAAATTGAAGCTTATGAAATACACAATTAATATGATTTTGGGTAAGTTGGCACATATTACAATGAAGCCTATAATTAAACGAGTTTTTTGGCAAAATAACTCATTTTCGATAAAGTATTTACTTAATAATCTATTCAGAAAAAGTATTGGAAATATTATGTATTCATAATCTATTTTGGAAAAAGTACATGTAACAACCAATATTTCATGTATAAACCGATATCTAACACTATAACTCGATACCTCTTTATATATCACATATCGATCGATATGTGAACATATGTTCCCGAATAAAATTTGGTATCGATCGATATACCGATATTTCATGTGTCGTCCAATATAATATTGTATAAATATTTGTATATCGTAATTTAATTTATTTTGACAAATTCATAATATTTTTATTAAACTAATATAATTTATTTTTCATTTTTTAATAAATTAAATTAAATATATTCGTATTTTAATTTATTATATATTTATAATTATATTATATAAGTAAGATTACAATTATTTGAATTATTTTTATTAAAATATATATAAATTTATGAGAAAATTGCATAAATAACCCCAACTTACTAGTTGGGTAAATGTCATACCCTTCAATTTATAAAATTGCAGGAATGACACCTCAAGTTATCAAAATCGTTTTTTTTACCCCTAGTATTTAGCACATAATTTTCCGTTAAATTTGCAAACATTTTTCGTTGGCATTATTCGTTCTCAATGTTCACAAATTATGCAAATAAGACTTTTATACGAAAAATTATACAAAATTGATATTTCAAGTTCGAGAAATATGCATCCAGACGTAAAACAATAACAATGTCGTAGAGGGTCAATATTAAACAGTATTGTTTACTTGAGGTGTCATACATGCATTTAATTAAAGTTGGAAGGTCATATGTGCATATTTTTATTAACTTGATGTGTCATATTTGTATATTTTTGTTAACTTGAAGTGTCATATTTGAAATTTCGTAACTTGGAGGGCATATCCTTTACACCGTCGGAAAATTGGAGGATCACCAGCAACCGTCACCTATAAATTTATGTTATTTTGCAAATAAATTATGAACATAGATTATTTCTCAAACACTTTTTTGAACATGTTATTCAGCAAAGTCTTTTTTGAAAATATGTTATTTTGCGAAAAATCAAATTTATAAACAGTGATAATTTTATTTAATGAGTATAAAATATATATAATAGGCACAAAATCCAACGGCCGATTACAAAATCCAATAAATAAAGTCACGTTCCCTCTCTCCGCCGCCAGGTGGCGTGGCGGTACTTTTTCGGCCGTTTTGCATTGTTTCCCTGTCGTGGTTTTGATTTTGTGTTGCCTCTTTGCTCTCCACCCGCTTAGATTAATTGAATAGTAAAAACTACTCATACTGAATCGACTTTGATTTTATCTCAACATTGTAGAGTAATCGAGATGATCGAGGCATGTGCAAATAATTGTTCACAGGTCATGGCAGGTTAACATTGAGCCTTCAAATCCGCTTCCAACTACTATTTTCTGCGTACTTTTGTTCATGGTGTTGTTATATGTCTTCTTTACATACGTTTATTGGAATTATGGATGTCTCTAATATGACTTTTTGTTATGGAAGTTTGCATTCCTCTGTTTAATGTTTTTTTGCCAATAGGGTAAAGTTTGTTTTTTGTACTGCCTAATGTGATTTAGATGAAATGTAAATAAATATTTTGAATGATGGATTTTTTCTTTGCCTAATTATTTTACTAAGGCGTTGTCTGTGTCGTTGTTTTCCTTTTTTTGGCCTTCACATAGTGAGGATGATGATATGGATTTGTTCGTTGTATATTCTAACTCACTTGGGCAATATTTGCAGCATGAAAGTTTGTAATTTTATAGAACAACATTGTTTATGTATTGTACCGTGTGCTTTTTCTCTGTTGAATCATGAAATTTAATCTTTAAAATTTATGGAATACAGTTACCATTCCAGTACATATTTGAGAATATATCTGACATATATGCACTAATGTGACTTTCTTGTTCATGCGTAAAATAAAAAATAAGGAATGGTGTCTGAACAAGTTTGATCTGTATAGTACAAAGCTCTTTTTTTTTCTTTCATTGCAAAATATCACTTAATTAGTTTGTTTTATTTCATGTCTTTTCCAGTCAATGTCACCCATGACGATGATGTCCATTGGATCTTCACAAATACAAGCAAGCTGCTCGCTGATCAAATGCAGTTGGTATGATATAGTTATTGTGTTATTCCAAATTAAATTCTTTTTTTGTCGCATAACAGCATAAAGGATATTAAGTGGGAGTGAATGTATTTTATTATAGTTGATACCCTGCATTCCACCGACTTATCCCAAATATGCATTTAAATTCTTTCATCGATAATTTGATTTCTAATTATATCTGATTTGTGTTAATGAGATTAAGTTCTTCTTTGGTGTAGATCATTACAATGAATTGTGGTTGGCTTTACATTTAAGCATGTTGATTGTGCCAATCTATCACACTTCTAAAATGCCACATCAAGTCTACTTAATTTGCAATCTTCAAGTTTTAAAAGATCTTATAAATGGTGTCCCCTATTTCTAGCTTACTGGTGTCATATGGTTTGTGTTTTGCTTTTTATTTTTTTGAATGTCAGCTTTTCTGGAGTTTTTAGTTCAGAATTAATATTAATTGGTATATTATTGAAAATTTCTTTGAACATTTTGTATCTATAATAGCTAAAAATGCAAGAGGGAAGATTGATTACAATGGGAAACAGAGTCCATCCCCTGAAAAAACAACATCGGAGCTGGGTTCTAGCAATCTTCATTCCCATTCTGTTGAAGTTGGAAAGAATAGAGAACTTTGTCCCCACATTGAGAGTGGAATCATTCCGGATAAACTTTCTGAAAAACTTAATTCTTTCATATCCCACAAGTGTGAGGACTGTCGGAAAACTGCTGGTGATAGAAGAGCAAGGAAAGGAAAAGGAAAAAATGCAAAGAAATGGGGAAACATTTCAAATTCTGATTCAACAACAATTTGGGTATGTTTGTACTGTGGTCATTTCTCATGTGGAGGTGTTGGATTACCAACAACACCTCATAACCATGCTCTTCGAGATGCAATGCAGAACCATCATCCGTTAGTGGTCCATTATGAAAATCATAAACTAATTTGGTGTTTCCAATGCAATAAGTTAATTTATGCTGACAAGTCTGAAGATAATGAGAATGATGTCTTGCATGAAGCTGTGAATATTTTAAAAGGTGTTACTTCTGAGGGATCTTCTGTTGATGTAGAGGATATTTGGTTTGGCATAGATACCAGCACCACAAACTGTGATTATTCTGATATGAGTGCTATTGGAAGATCTGCGTACATGCTAGAGGTTTAGTGAATTTGGGAAATACATGTTTCTTCAATTCAATCTTGCAGAATCTATTGGCTATAAATAAGTTAAGGGACTATATTTTCATATTGGAGTCTCTTGGTCTTATAACTACTTCTTTGAGAAAGATTTTTCTTGAAATGAGGTATATATCAGGCTCACCAAGTACCATTGATCCCAAGTCTTTGCTTGAGAGTCTTTCTAGTAAGGCTTCCCAGTTTAAAGGTTATCAACGACATGATAGTCATGAATTACTCAGATGTTTGCTTGAAACTTTATCCCTTGAAGAATTAAATTCTAGAAAAGTCATCAAAGCTTCTCAGGGTTCCACCACAGATTCTTCATTTATTGATACCATCTTTGGTGGGCAAATCTCTAGTACTGTTAGCTGTTTGAAATGTGGGCATGCTTCAACTATTTATGAACCATTTTTAGATATTTTGCTACTAGTTCAAGTAGCCTCCATCTAAGCGGGTAGTGCTGGTAAGGCGAGGGAGGAAACAGAAACCACCCTCTAAGAGAATTGGAAATAATCTTTCCAATGTTAATAGACCAGCATATGACTTGCAGGAGGAAATAATATCTGATAAACGATCGATTGTCATCCATGTTCCTGAAGTGCAATCTGTGTTACAAATAGAAAAGTGTTCATCATGATTTATTTTCCTTGAAAATAAAACTCTGGATATTGGTTTAACTACTGATGATATTTCAGCCATCAATGATCTCAAGGAAAATCAAGCAGTTGAGAGTACTGGTGAGCTCACCTTGGATAGTTTTTCATGGATGGACTATATTGGACTAGATGAATCTTCAGATAAAAAAATGGGCATAATGTGGAGGATCTGACAAATTCTTTGGGTAGTTTAACGGTTTTGGACCACCTTGAAAAAAATGGTGTCAGTAATGAAATTCGAGATAATGTAGAAGCAAACATTTCTACGTCCAAATGTGCTATGAATGAAAATGTTCATGTTAGTGATATCTCATTGTCTCTTTCTTTGTGCCATATTACAGAGAGCAATACAGAAGATGCTCCATCAGTAAACATCGAAAATCAAAGCAAAGCAAGCTCACCACCCTGTTAAAATTTGGCAATGGAAAATGTTCTTCATCATTTTGAGGACAAGAAAAATGTAATGCTTGAATTTAAGGAAAGCCTTTACTCGGGAGATTCTTTTTGCGAGAAATTAGATGCAAATGTGGGCTATTGCAGTGAAGTTCTTAATAATTCTGCAAGAGCTATAGAAAATGCTCCAGAATTTCAGGATTTGCCTTTGAGTAAAGATGTTGTATCTAATGGTGAGATGTTCAAAACAAAAACTGATGCCTCATCAGCACTGATTGGCGATAACCAAGATTTCCTTGATTTCGTTGGATTTGGAGATTTCTTCAACGAGCTAGAAGTTTTTCTTGAGAGTAATATTATGAGAACTGAAAATACTGGAGAAAGTTGTGAGTCTTACCCTAATGAAGTTGATAATGATGATCCAATATCTGTTGAGAGTTGCATAGCTTGTTTTATTAAACCGGAACTCCTCTCAAAAGATGAACACGCTTGGCAATGTGATAATTGTTCAAAAGTTCTGCTTGAAAAGATACGATCAAGGAAGAAAGTTCAAATGGCTACCTCAAATTGGCACACACATTCAAGTGGTCTGAATGAAATCGTGGAACAGGATGCATTGATGTCAGTTTACAATCTCCTGATGTAGCTGGAAAGTGCGTTGAAGCTGATGCGTGTGTGACCAGTTTCTGCATAGAAAGTCACAGGAGTCAAACGACAAATGATCTTCATGGTGTTGTTGATTCTTCCAAGTTCCACTAATCAAATAGAAAGTCCCTCCCCTAAGGATCCTGATTCTGATGAAGATGTGCTGTCCAGGACTTGGATTCAGTCTTCCAAATGTGAATAAGATGTATGTGATCCAGCAGAGCATCTAAAGATGAAAATTACAAAAGTGAAAAGAGATGCTACTAAAACTATTCTTATACATAAAGCTCCATCTATCTTGACAATCCATTTTAAAAGATTTAACCATGATTTTCGAGGTCGTTTGTGTAAGCTAAACGGCCATGTGAGCTTTAAAGAAATAATTAATCTCAGACGATACATGGATCCAAGGTTTGTTGCTATTCATTCTATAAATTTGAAGTTGTTTTCTTACTAGTATTTACATAAGATTCACTGTGCATGGTCCATCTAGCTATTGCATAATCTGAACCACCAACATGTGTTTTCTACAAGTTTGATATTTCATTTTTACAGGTGCACTTAACAGGACATGCTCACATATCGACTCGTGGGAGTAGTGGAACATTCAGGAACCATGAGATACGGGCATTACATCGCCTATGTTAGAGGTACTAAAAATAATGGTGAATATGTTTGGTATTACGCAAGCGATACACATATCCATGAGACCTCCTTAGATGAAGTTCTTCATTCCGAAACTTATATATTGTTTTACGAGGAAATCTAACCATTGATGATGATTGTTGTTTTTGTTACTCAAGGAGATGGAGGGAGGAGAAACAGTGCCTCAATCGTCTCCTTCTATACACAAAAGGTTTCTTTTATTTTTTGCATATGTTTATAGTCTAATCTTTGGATGATTACCATGTTTATTACATCAACGGTCTTAAAGGAAGGCTGTTGAGGTTGTTCAAACAATTTCCTAAACTCTTAACCGAAAAGTTAGTTAAAATTGCATATGCTATTGAACATGTAATATAATGAGAACAAGAATACCACCATCTTAAAATGTCTATTAGACATGGTAATGATACGTAAGATTTAATAATACAAATTTATTAAAACATCAATGAAAACAATAATATATATGGCGAGAGATCAATAATTCTGGTTAGTCATTTACTTTAAATATATCATTTAATTAAAGATATAATACAGAAAATCGTGATGCAATTTTGGTTCTCTTATTTTCATGTTTTGATAATTTTGTTACCCATAATCATTATCGTGACAATTTTGACAAAACTATTCCAAAAAATTTAATATGTGTGACATAATTGTTCCCTGAAGTTTTCAATTTTGGTAAATGAGACATACGATCCAAATTTCGTAGATTGATTTTGTAACTTTGGATACCTGATTGTCAAATATTGTAAACTTATAGAAACAAATTTGTAAGAATTTTAAAGTTTGGGGAGTAAATATTACAAATTATAGAGATCAAATTTACAAAAATTGTAAAATTTGAAGATTAAATACGTTATTTTTTTCATAAAAAATAAAGTAATTAGGAGTAAAAATATAACATAAAAAATTATTTAAAAATATAATATATACTATAAGATTGGATATGAATATGATTGGTTGGAGGGCAAAAAACACATAATACAATACATTAGAGTATATTATTTGAATTGTGATACATTTGTAACAAAGAAAACATAATATATATATATAAATAATTTAAATTCATGTTAAAATATAAAAAAATTGAGAAATATCAATATATATTTTGTGTATTATATTTATTGATAAGACGTAATTTAAAAATGAGGGGAAGGCTTGTGTTTGCTGTTACTTTTTTGTGGGACTAAACCCTTCTCCCAAGAAAACGCTGCGGAAAAAGAATTTATTCCTCTACGCCACCGTCCGATCTGCTCTTTTCATTGGTTTGGAACCCTAATCGGCCGAAGTTTCTAAAATGTCTGCGGCAGCAACGTTGGTAAGTTCAGCGGGGGGGCTTCTGGCGATGCTAAATGAAGAACATCCCGCTCTCAAGTTACATGCGCTCTCCAACCTAAATGCTTATGTTGACTACTTCTGGCCGGAGATCTCAACTTCGGTCCCCATCATGTAATCTCATCGTCCAGTCATTTTATTATTATTATTTTTGGGTATTTGAGAATCGATTTCGGTTATATCTTGGGATCAACGGATTTGGTCATATTCTAGTCACTGAATTTGTAATTTAATGGGTATTTGTTTCTAGTGTGTTATATAGTGCTAGATTTTGAAATTTCAGAAATTGATTCAAAAGATTTTGGAATCTTCTATTGATCGCAATTTGAGGTTATTTTATTATGGTTTTTTAGTATATGCGCGTCTGTAGGTTGAGAATTTGGATAATACTAAACACCGAAGTGGATAGCTAGATATTCAGGGATCTGTTCTTGGAGCTTCCCTTTTAGCAGTTTTTATGCAGAATTGCCGCAAAAAATAGTGGCTGTATATTTTATGCATTTCGTGTTCCATTTTCCCAGCATGATTTTCTTGGAAATTCGAGTTGTTTTTTTGAATTATATGTTGCCATTTGGCACTTGCTTCTCATGCGCTATTTCATTTCCTTGCATTTATTAGCAAGTTTTTTAACGAAAAATAAACCTTTTAATTTCTCGTTGCAGAGAGAGCTTATATGAGGATGAAGAGTTTGACCAGCGGCAGCTAGCTGCTTTGCTTGTCTCAAAGGTAAGAATAAGTTTTTTCAGCCACTCATGGGCTATTCAGTGTGGAAATAAGTGTAGTGTTTAGCTATTCATTGGCCATTCCATATGACTTGCTGTTTGACATGTTCTTTTTTATCAGATTACTTACTTTTTATTCCATGACAGCCTTTTTTCTTGTTGAATCTTTTGTTCTCAATAAATGTGCAGTTTTCAACTGTTTTATCTATAATGCATGTTGGATGCTGCAGACTTTTAAACATGTTGCACTTATGTACATATAATGTGTGTATTGGTATGTAGGTGTTCTATTATTTGGGTGAACTGAATGACTCATTGTCGTATGCCCTGGGTGCTGGTCCTCTTTTTGATGTCTCTGAGGATTCTGATTTTGTTCATACTCTTCTTGGTACGGCTGCAGTTTTATTTGTTACTTACACTTGACTCTTTAAAAGCGCCATTTTCACAATTTTTGCATGGAAATTCTGTTCCCCTATTCATGCAGCCAGGGCAATTGATGAATATGCTAGCCTTAAGACCAAGGCTACAGAGTCAACAGATAAATCAGCAGTGGTTGATCCCAAACTCGAAGCAATTGTTGAGAGAATGCTGGATAAGTATGCAATGAAGTCCTCGTTAACTTTCTAATAATGTAGTTTTCTCTCTAATGTGTCACTTGTCTCATTTACAGATGTATTGTTGATGGGAAATTCCAGCAAGCTATAGGAATGGCTATTGAATGCCGACGACTGGATAAGCTTGAGGAAGCAATTACAAGGAGTGACAGCATTCATGCTATGATAAATTATTGCATTGATTTATGCCATTCATTTGTGAACAGAAGGGAATATCGGTGTGAGGTGATCTAGGCATATCCTGAAATTTACTCAAATTCTAAAATTTTAATTAAAGACATGGTACTTTACATCACACCATGTCCAGGTTAGATACCTCGATTGGTTGTTATCCTTATGACATATTATTTCTTATCCTGCAGGTGCTACGTCTTCTTGTAAAAGTATATCGTCAGCTGCCTTCTCCGGATCTACTGAGTATATGCCAGCGATTAATGTTCTTAGATGAGCCTGAAGGTGTGGTTAGTATATTGGAGAATCTCTTGCAATCGGAAATCGTGGATGATGCACTTCTGGCGTTTCAGATTGCATTTGATCTTGTTGAGAATGAACACCAAGCATTCCTTTTGAAGGTGAGAAATCAGCTCGCCGAACCCAAGTCAGAGCCATCAGAGGTAATTCCTTCATTGGAAACTGCAAATCCAGATTCTGCAAGAATTGAAGATTCTGTGACATCTGAGGATGTTGAGATGACTGATGGAACTGATAGTATGGTGGCAAGCACCAGCCGTGAAACAAGATATTCTGACTGTTTAACTAAAATAAAAGGAATATTATCAGGAGAGACTTCAATACAGTTGACGCTGCAGTTCTTGTACAGTCATAATAGGTAAGGCTATAGTCTTTGTATTCTAAATTTATTTCCATATTACTCTGCGACTTTTTTGACATTGTGCAAATGCGTTTTTGGTTTGTTTATCATTTCCAGATCAGATCTTCTCATCCTTAAGACAATAAAACAATCTATTGAGATGAGAAATAGCGTCTGCCATAGTGCAACAATATACGCCAATGCCATCATGCACGCTGGGACAACTGTAGATACATTTCTGAGGGAAAATTTGGTGCGCCTTTTCATCATAGCTTAATTTTATATTTTGCAATAATTTATCCAGCCTGTATGGATAGTTTTTTGGCTGATAGTTTAAATGTTGTTGCCTTGTTGCTAGGATTGGCTTAGTAGGGCTACAAACTGGGCCAAATTTAGTGCAACAGCAGGTCTTGGTGTCATCCACAGAGGCCATCTGCAGCAGGGACGATCTCTTATGGCACCTTACTTGCCACAAGGTGCATCTGGTGGTGCTAGCAGTCCATACTCTGAAGGTGGAGCATTGTATGCTCTTGGGTTAATTCATGCAAACCATGGGGAAGGCATTAAAAAATTTTTGCGTGAGAGCCTCAGGAGCACTGATGTTGAGGTTTGGCATTTTTCACCTGATTTAGTTTATATAATCTTCCTTGCACCTCTTTGAATTGATTCGTGAGTAAGTGCTGTGTGTGTTTCAAATGTTGCAGGTAATTCAGCATGGTGCTTGCCTAGGTCTTGGTTTGGCAGCCTTAGGCACTGCAGATGATGATATATTTGATGAGATAAAAAACGTACTGTACACTGACAGTGCTGTTGCTGGAGAAGCAGCGGGTATCAGTATGGGCTTGCTAATGGTTGGAACAGCAAGTGAGAAGGCAGGTGAAATGCTTGCATATGCACATGAAACTCAACATGAGAAGATTATCAGGTATTTTCCAATGGTGGTTTGCATTGATGATTTTGGCTTTCTTTTTCTTAATTTATTTTCCATGTTCACACTTTGACTTGCTATGTTTTTTAGGGGTTTGGCCTTGGGGATTGCACTCACGGTTTATGGAAGGGAGGAGGAAGCTGATACACTCATTGAGCAAATGACTCGTGACCAAGATCCCATTTTGCGTTACGGTGGAATGTTTGCTTTGGCTCTAGCATATAGAGGAACTTCAAACAACAAGGCCATACGCCAATTGTTGCACTTTGCTGTCTCAGATGTGAGCGACGATGTGAGACGAACTGCAGTGCTTGCCCTTGGATTCGTTTTGTATTCTGATCCTGAACAGGTTGCATTTCATTTTACTCTCTAAACAGGTTCACTGGTATTTGATTTCTTGATTTGCATTGGTTTCTTCTTATGCAGACACCACGAACTGTTTCTCTCTTGTCAGAGTCCTACAATCCACATGTTCGGTATGGTGCTGCAATGGCTGTTGGAATTTCTTGTGCTGGCACTGGTTTGAGTGAGGCAATTTCATTACTAGAGCCTTTGACATCGGATGTTGTAGATTTTGTTCGTCAAGGTGCTTTAATTGCAATGGCTATGGTAATGGTCCAGATTAGTGAAGCCAGTGATTCACGTGTTGGTTCATTCAGGTATTAAATCTTTTTCAGAAACGTTTACAAAGGTGATGCTCTGCCTTTGTCCGGCTTTAATTTTTTAAATTTTGTAGGCGGCAGTTGGAAAAAATTATCCTTGATAAGCATGAAGACACTATGAGCAAGATGGGTGCAATTTTAGCTTCTGGGATTCTTGACGCTGGTGGTAGGAATGTAACAATCAAGTTACATTCGAAGACAAAACACGATAAAATCACCGCAATCGTTGGCCTTGCTGTATTCAGTCAGTTTTGGTACTGGTATCCTCTGATATATTTTATTAGTTTGGCCTTTTCACCGACGGCATTTATTGGGCTAAATTATGATTTGAAAGTGCCGAAATTTGAGTTCTTGTCACTTGCTAAGCCATCATTGTTCGAATATCCAAAGCCAACTACAGTACCTACCACTACTTCAGCAATTAAACTTTCGACAGCAATTCTATCTACATCAGCAAGAGCCAAAGCTAGATCCAGCAAGAAGGAAGCTGAAAAAGCATCTGAGAAGGGAGAAACGAGTTCTGCAAAGGCTAAAATAAGCGACAAGGATGGTGACTCCATGAAGGTTCTAATTTTCTTTGCTTTCTTATGTCACCTTGTTTCTTTTTTCCTTTTAAAAGATTCATTGCAAAGCTAACACATTTCTATGCACGTTCCATTACCTCTTGTTTTTCAGGCTGATAATGCTCCGGAAAAGAAAGTTGAGCCCGAGTTATCGTATGAAATATTGACAAATCCTGCTCGAGTAGTTCCAGCACAGGAAAAATGCATCAGATTTCTGGAGGACAGCAGATATGTCCCGGTCAAGATGACACCAGCAGGCTTTGTGCTGTTGAAAGATCTGCATCCAAACGATCCAGAGGAATTATCCCTAACAGATGCACCTTCATCAACAGCATCAAATCCAGGTGCATCAGCAACTAGACAACAGAATGCTTCTTCAGCTATGCCTGTTGATGAGGAACCTGCACCCCCACAACCATTCGAATACACTCCATGATTTGTGGAGCATGTTGTTTCAGCCTTGGGATATATGAACCTCTCGATATTTCTAAGCTGTGGAACTTCCTGATTCCATTTTAAGTTATCTATATAATCCCTTTGAACCAAACGGAACCGAACAATCTGTTAGGACAAGTAGTGTCATCGTGTAATTTTGCTTGTTGGTGTTGCAGTATTTGAAAGCTAATGTGCATTCACTGCTGCTGCTGTTAACATGTTGCTGAATCTTTGATTATTTGCTTGCTTTTATTTCCTTCCATTGATTTCACGTATGTAGCAACACATCAATACACAAACTACAAGGAAAGACACTAATCATCCTAACAGGATTACTCACCTCAAGCAAGTAGATAGATGTATATCAACTATGGTATTACCTCCATTTTTTAGTAGTACGATTTCTCACCATCGTTAAACTGAACATCGGAACATAGAAGACGATAAAAAATAAAACGAAGCGATTATGATAAGTAACTCTCATGTGGATATAAAAAAGTGAAAGGTCCCTTCCTGAGAAGTCACAACATAAAGAAGATACAAGAAATATATATTGCAGTAGCAGCAACAGCAGAAATGAGGGTACGCAATTTTCAGTAGTCATCACCTCTTGACACAACTTCTTTGCAAGTTGGACGAAGCAAAATTGTGTGCTCAAATTGAGATACGTAGCTACCCTTAACATCACAAAGCGGCGGGTATGGCTACAAAAATGAGAACAGAATTAGCAACAAGGTTGTTTTTTCGATTGTGGAAAACAGTTTGTAAAACCAGGTGAAGCCTAGGTAATGCATAAAATGGATTGCCTGAAAAATATACCTGAACAATGCCAACATCGCACAAATTCTTCAGTGCCATTAGATACTTCGTCTCACCAAGTCGGTCTAGATATCTTCTGCAGAAAGCCAAAGTGGAAAAATTCTTATTTATAGTTGCCAGAAGCTGCTTAGCTCTGGGCAACCGTAGCGAAATGTGCCCAGCATCAAAATTCTTCATGTAATGACTGCATTCAAGGTCTTCTCTGACATATCCTTTACCTATAGCCCAAGATGGGAAGGAATGAGTAGCCTTTAGCTACTGAAATAATCACATCAAGAGAATATTTACTTAAAGTGTAGATTCTCACCGGTAGATCCAAAAGTCTCAATTGCATAAAATTCACCCTCTTCCATTTTTGTTTGCTCCCCTCCTTTTACAATGGGAACTGATTTTCCGGCATGGATTTGATAACGGCCGATGCTATGGCCATTCAAGTTTCTGATACTTTTTACTGCCATTCAGTTGAGATGATTAATGGAGGATGGGCATCTAATTGTCTACAAAAATACGTGCATATAGAAGCACTATGCAAATGAACTACTTGAAACTCGAGTGAAAAAAATAGCATATTCCAGTCAACTACAATTCCCTAGTGTGATTTTCACACAAAGTGCTCATGCAGAAGTTTTAAACAGTACCTTGGAAAACTTTCCCATTGATCTCAACCTCATACGACTCCATGACCTCTTGAATAGCTGCACCGACATCACACAAGCGCACATCAATTCCAGCTTCCTATTTAACAAGCAAGATCTTATGAGCCATCGAACTTGCTTTTTGAGGTTGCAGCCATGTTTTTCATACAATTGTAATATCTCGGAACCCTACTCACCTTGATACCTGTATTTGTAGCTTCACGTGATGCCTGAAGAAGTGGATCAAACATGGGGTTGAATGCCACAGTAAATGCACAGTCAACTATATGCCCTGGAATAAGACATTTTTTAGTAAAAAAAAAACATTAAGAAGTAAGCATGAAAATAATCAATCAAAGAATATCAAGAAGCTATAAAAAAGTTTCAGGTAACAGATTACCATCGATATGAGTTCCAAAATCCAATTTCATGACATCATCATACTGAAGCACAGTATTATCACCAGTGTTTGGCGTCCAGTGAGCAGCAACCCTTTGATTCAAAATGAATACATCAAGGAACCAGAAAGAGATTTTATGGGAGTCAGCAACCAATGAACATAATAATTATATAATAAACGCACCAATTCAATGAGCATCCAGTAGGAAATGCAATGCCAGCTTGTAATCCATTTTCTGATATCAATTTGCGGACTGTATTTTCTAACGTCTCACATATGTCTGTCATCAACATACCAGGTCTCAAAATTCTCCTGATGTAAGCTCGTACCTGCCAAGGATTGCATTCACTAACGATGAAAACCACAACCTAGATCCTTGATTATTGTGTCCATTATTTAGCTTCCACTATGAAGTCAAGAGCTACCTGACGGTGTACTTCTGCAGCTTGACGAATTGAATTATAAATAGGCTTTTCCAGTCGCTCTAACTCCCTTTTTTCTTCAGATGTAGTTCTCCACAAGTTACTAATCCAATAAGAATAAAATTATCCTTAAAAATATGATAACATCAATCAAGAAAGAGTCTATGAAATAAATTTAATTTTCCTGCATGCATTTTACAATTTTTTTTAAAAAACATAAGTAAATACCCAATAGAAAATGGAATTAGTTACCAACTTCAAGGAATCGGTCAAGTAGTTTAACATGATGATATCTTTTCATGCACATTTTATAGTTAATAAAAAATCAGATTTCACATTCATTATGTCATCACATAAATACAGCTAACATTATAAAAGGTTTCCTAAGCTAATTGAAACTTGAAGCAATCATTTCCTGGGAAAATTAGGTTCACTCTAAAAGGCACCAAAATTCCATACGGTTAGGTTGAGATAAAAATTAACCATATTATTCAAAAGTGATGTAAACTATGTAATTTCTTCGAAAAGAGGCATACTCATCCTTATAGTTCTGAATTTCTCCCTCGGGAAACTCGCCCGCAGCAAAAATTTCAATTACAGGAGTTGAAGGTGGATCAGTTAGCTTAGGTAGTTCTTTCTTTTTTCTGGAACAAATAAAAAAATTACAGATTTATTAGATATCACTTCCAAAAGGGAGGAAGTATTCATAAGATTATCCATACTGGCTTTTATTTTTCTTCTTCTTCTTCTTAGCAGCATCTAAAATGCATACAGGTGACAAAGTTAGATATACATAAGTAATATTATTCGTAATAATAATAATAATAAGCATAAAGATGCAAAATTCTAATTCTGTAAGCAGTGAGAGTAAATTAAACTAAAAGAGAAGTTGAAAACAGGAAGGTACAACATCATTTAGAGACGCAATAAAGTAGTTGACAATGATACAATTCTAAATCCATATCCACAAAAAAACTTTTAGGCACTCTTGAAAATGAAAGACAAGATCTCCAAACACAAATGAACGACATAGCTGAGAATGAAATCATTGAGTTTGAATAAATGGAACTTCAGCAGAAAACCAATATGCCTTGACTGTGAATCACATCATCATTGAAGCATGATTTTCAGTGTTTCAGACTCCATGAGAAAAAACCATCAGACATCAGCAGTAAAAAATGAGATTTTGGCAATGCCCAATTATCTGTATGGATGCACACAATTACATTAATAACAAAAAAGAAACTATAATTGGAAAAGCTCATCTTTGGGAAAATGAGAATTTTTAAGTGCTCAAACTATGCAAGGAAATACGATGGAGAGGAGAGCCAGAGCAAATGGCATACGCGGTGGAAAAACCTCTTTTGCTTTCATATATGGGTATGTATCCTGTAAACAGTATCTTGCTCCTCTCCCTCTCACAAACAAAAATATTCCAAAACGAGGAAGACGAATTTCCTTTGCTCACCTTGCAAAACTAAATGATCAAGTTCTGCTATCACTTCGATTGACGCGTTAGATCCATTAACTTGGCCCGTGGAACCATCGTCCACACCAATTTCAGCGGAGCGGTCTTCGTCAGCCATCTCCAAATCAACTCTTTCAACCAGCAAAAACCGCCAAAATTTTAAAATCATCAACCGAGAATGAAGGGAAAGAATACAAAAAGTACCTGATTCTTTTAATGAACAGTTCTTCGGCGACGGGAATCTTAATTTGATCGTAAGGAAGAGTGGAGGGCACAGCTAAATTGCTGATGTCGTCGAAATTTCGCGCCGGCACCGGGAATGACAAAATGGCAGTGAAATTGCCCTCTAGAAATCACTCCATATTTATAGTTTTATTAATTTTTAAATTAATTAATTTAATAACAACAATTGGTGTTCTCACTTCTCATAAAATTAATAGTATAATTTCAGATAAATAAAGGTATCGATTTGAAAACAATATATAATATAATTTTATATGTTGCAATAAATTAGTGTTCTCACTTCTCATTAAAAAAATTCATTTGATAGAAAATATACGAAAAATCAATTAATAGTCCACATTCAAGTTTCAACTTTCAGCAACAAAATTGTTATAGAAATTATTTTACAAAAAAGGATTGGGCCAAGGGCCCAAGGCCCATATTTCCAGGGATACACGATCATTGTGTTCCAGGGAAGGAATGGACTGTTGAAATTAGTCTACACCACAAGAACCAACGCTAGCTGGCACCGGGCACAACCAGAGAGGCTTAGATCGGCGTTAATGGCGGATTACCATTTCGTATACAAGGATGTAGAAGGAGCCTCCACGCAATGGGACGATATTCAGAGGAAACTAGGCAATCTGCCTCCGAAGCCACCGTCTTTCACGCCACCGCCGTTTGTACCGTCAGAGGATTTGGATTCGAAGCCCAAAGACAAGGCCTGGATCGATGACAAAACTGAAGAGGAACTTGAAGATCTGGAAGATGATCTTGACGACGACCGGTTCCTCGAGGATTACAGGTACTCAATCGACTCTCCAATTTTCAATTTATCCAGAAATTTAACGTATCAATTGAAAATCGATTAGGGATAGGAAACCTAATTTGATTACAACAATTAATACGATTGTGATAGGAAACGGAGGTTAGTTGAAATGAGAGAAGCAGCAAAGATTGCAAGATTTGGTTCCATTATCCCAATTTCCGGCTCTGATTTCGTCCGTGAAGTGTCGCAAGCTCCACAAGATGTTTGGGTTGTTGTCTTACTCTATAAAGATGGGTAAATTACTAACAAAAGTTAATCCTTTGCCCAATCTTGTTTTCACTTAAACATCCTGCAGATTTCCAGAATGCCAGTTACTTCTGGAATGCTTACAAGATTTGGCCAAAAGATACCCTGAAACCAAGTTTGTGAAGATCATATCCACAGACTGCATTCCGAACTATCCAGATGCAAACATTCCTACTGTTTTGATTTATAACAACAGTGCAGTGAAAGCAACTTACGTGGGACTGCAGGCTTTTGGTAGAAGGTGCACCTCAGAGAGTGAGTGCCAGCTTAAGAATGACTTATTTTTAATGTTTATGGCGAATGAAATTGAACTCTATGGACTGTAAATTGAACTTTCAGGCGTTGCCCTTGTTCTGTGTCAATCTGATCCTGTTCTGAATGATGGCCAAAATGGAGAACAGTCCAGAGAAGCTGTTCTTGATGGCGTTAGGATGAAGTTTGTAGAGAGAGTGATAAGAGAACATGAAGATGAAGATGAGGATAGTGACTGACTTTGTAAACAAAAATGCAGGTTTGTATGATTTGATGCATTTTTTACACATAAATGCAAATATATTTCAATCTAAAATGTTTGTTTACATGGTGACATGATTTTGTGGTGTGATCAAAGTAGAAGAATGTTTGGATGGTTACGATAGCTGTACCGGTAAATATCGATATCATTCAGTACCACTATGGTGTGCGATGAATATAACCCCTCATAACTTTAATCAATGAACATGTAGCTTGGTTGTTTGTTTTTTCAGTTCATATACGCCCGTTGAAAATTCATTTTTATGTTGTTTGTAGACGTCGCATGCTATCGCGGTCGTAAGATGGGGTTGTCTTATACAGGAAATTTAGATCATTTCGGTTTTGTTCGATATATAATCTAAATATTGTTCGATAAGGATTTCCACTGGGTTAGGTTCCGATTTTACTTGTTTGGTTTGTAAAATAAAAGAGATAAGAAGTTTAGAGAATTTTGGTGTTGTTTTTTAAGTAATATTATATATTGGTTTGATTATCATATGTAATTTATTATTATTTTGATACATATCATGTATACTGGTACAGGTCTAAGTTAATAGCGGATTTGTTTGGTATCATGATTAAAAGTACGGTGAGGTGCGGTGAGATGATCCAATCGTGATTTTTTTAATGCATGCAAAACACAAGCTTAATTGCGATGTGATAATCATTAAAAAATTACGATATCATTACAGCTGTTAAAACCAGCTGTGGTTTCATCGTTATTTTGGAAAAGATTCATTCACCCTTATTTCTATTAATTATAATATAATTATATTTATTTATTATTATATATATAAGGGTATATTAGTATTTTTACATAAATCACGATCATAATACCGCAATTTTATCAAAGATACTTAAAAATTCACGATCATCATATCTCACTAAACTTTACCACACCGTAATTTTAAAAAGCTAAACCAAATAAACCCAACATATATTGAAGTCATCGGATATACTCATCCAATTGATAAATACAGATTTTTAAATTATAAATAAATAATTATGGAAGTTTTTTGGGGATATTTAAAATATAGAAGTTGTTGGGCGGTAACTGCGGGTAGCTCATAAAATTTTGGGCCGAATATCACTTTGATGGGCCTGCTTATAGAACCTCGTCTCTATCTTTATTCGCCATTTGACGAAATGCGACTTTTATAATTTGTACGGACGGTATGATAAATACATGTGTTGTACGCTATCCACAGTCTCTAAATCCACCAGGAGTTGTTGGGATGGCTTCAGAAGATAAACTTGGTTTCTGGGCTACTTTATGCTGTAGTGTATGCCCATGTGTTAAATAATGACGCTCATGTAAATCTTATGTAACTATTTCAGGTTTTCCGGTAAAAAATGTAGCTGTAATTGGAGCTGGTGTTAGGTACTTCTGTGGATTATTGTTTATATTCGCTGAATATCTCCCATTTCAATTTTAAAATGATTGACTTGCTAATTTTGAGTTTGGATAAAAATCAGGTGACTTGATCATTTCTCTTGTGTGGGATATTTTATTTTGTCCCTGTGATGTACTTTTAGTGGTGCTTGGTTATGGGGAAAGAAGATTGCATCTTGTGTTTTTTTCTTTCAAAATGAATATTTTTAATTGTTGATTTGGATAGGTTGTATCATGAAGATTTTTATATGTCAAATATATTTTATACCAATATTTTTCTGTATAGGTTTGTGAAGCAAAAAATATTTGTGCGTTTGTCTTTGTTTCAAATGCAGAGTTGATATTACCAGTTTTAGTTTTGCTCGAGCCATAACATTTCTGATACTTTTTTTGTGTGAAGTGGGCTATCGGCAGCCTATAAGCTCAAATTGCATGGTCTAAACGTCACAGTATTTGAAGCTGATAAAAGATCTGGGGGAAAGTTAAGAACCATTTCAAAGGATGGTTTTATATGGGATGAGGGTGCAAACACTATGGTATTCTTATTTTCAGCAAAATTCTTTATATTCAGCCCTGGGCATTTTCATTCATTTTCTAGTTGCTATGCTTACTTTCACATGACTGTTCTATTTCTTCCTTCAGACTGAAAGTGAGGCAGATGTCAGTTTTTTGCTTGACAATCTTGGTCTCAGGGATAAGCAACAGTTTGTAATGTTCTTGATTTCAGGTCTTTATGAATGTATTCTATATGTTATGTTGATTTATGTTTTTTTGCGTTTGCATTGCAGCCTCTTTCGCAGAAGAAGCGCTATGTTGCCAAAATGGGCAAGCCCATTCTTGTAATTCTTTTCATTTCATCTCCTGTGTATTTCTACTTTGCAAATTCTTCTTAGGTAATGGAGGAGTGAGATCTCGTAGCGTTTGGTTCACTGATTACATTTTTTTCTATCTCAGTTGCCTTCGGATCCCATTTCGTTCATCAGAAGCAATATCCTCTCCACAGGGTCAACAAGATTCTTTTTCAGCTTTTTTTATCCCCAACAAGCTTCTATATTTTTGTTGTTTATTTCTTCGTTATAAATTATTGTCTTAACTTGCATTTGGATTTTCTCCTGTAAGCTCCAAGTACTTTTAGAGCCATTTTTATGGAAGAAGAATAATTTGAAGGGATCTCATGCAGAAGAGAGGTATCAATAGGATTAGTAAGTTTTTATTTTTTGTTCTGCTTCTTTATTCGTTTTGCTACACGGTCTCGAATTTTAGTCTGTTTCTGGTAAGGAATTTATATTAGAGAAACAGGTAGTCTTCGCCATGTTTGTTCCAACCCATAGTTAATTGACATTTGGGATCATTATTATATATTCATATGGTGTGTTGCTTTTTGTATGTGCACATTGCATTTCTTTAAAGCTTTTAGCATTTGAACTTGTTGAAGATGGTTACACTGTTTACCATATCAACTAAAAAATATATTTTTAGGATATGGATTATATGAAGTGTATTTATATGGATGCAATCTCTTTATTTTGAATAAGTTCTTATTGTTGTTCTTGTCATATTCTGTTAATTTTTCTTTTTCTTTTTCTTTTTCACGTGTCTGCAGTGTTGGTTCCTTTTTCCAGCGTCATTTTGGAAATGAGGTACTTCTTGAAATCCTTATTTGGTTTCATGATATACCACATTTTACGAAAATTTTCAGTTATTCAGCTGAAGGTGTAAAGTTGCATATTTTACATTTCTCATAGTATTTGAATTATACTAATGAACTTTGGGTTCTATACAATGGAAGTGCCGTAATACCAAGGGAATAATCTCTTAGGTTGTTGACTATCTTATCGATCCTTTCGTTGCTGGTACAAGTGGTGGAGATCCTGAATCTCTCTCTGTAAGTTTTTACATCTATTTAGTCATAGCATATCTCCTTGTAAGCGAATAAAATATATCCTCTATGATTTAAGCCATGCGTGATTTACAATCATTGATCTGCAGAACAACAATTTTTTTCTTAATCTTTGCTTCTTATCAGATGCGTCATGTATTTCCAGATCTATGGAATCTTGAGAAACGGTAGGTTGTGTAATGTTGAGCTACATTCTTTTAATAAATTTCGGAGTTTGAAGGGGAATGGTGGCTACCTTTGTGTTCAATTTTCATGGTAATTCGACCAATTAGAAGACCATGTTAGTAATAGAGTGAAAATAAAGAACCTTTAGGTATTTCATCGGTAGAAATCAAAGTTTGTTCTCTATGATATTTAAGTTTTATGCTGTTTTCCTTGCTGAATAAATATGGATCATATCTTTGGGCAAGTGATGCAAGTTTTCCCCAAAATTTCAGGTTTGGCTCGCTTATAAGTGGCGCTATTCAGTCGAAGTTTTCTTCCAAATTAGTAAGTGGAGACATGAAGAGATCGTCAAATAAAAAGCAAAAACGGGACTCCTTCTCATTTATTGGTGGCATGCAGGTAGACATCACTCTATTAACCGGGTCAAAATTAGACAAGGAAGTTCAGTTGGTTGTGTAATTCTTCATTTTTAGGCCGTGTATAATTACATTCTATTAAATGACTGTATTGAAGTATCATTATTTGTGTAGACATTAACTAATGCACTATCCAATGAGCTTGGCGAAGATGAACTCAAACTCCAGTCTAAGGTGCTGGAGTTGTCTTATAATGGTAGTGAAATCTCTCAAATAGATAACTGGTCTATTTCGTATGAGCACGACGGCGAAAACCTTTTGTCCGAGAAGCTCTTTGATGCATTAATAGTGACTGTAAGTTTATCTGCTGGCTTTTAGATCATAACAAGCAATTTTCCCAAATCTTTGTTGTCTGTTTTGCTGATCTCAAGTATCTTTCTTCAGGCCCCTCTTTCTGACGTAAAGCAAATGAAGATTACTCACAAACAGAGCATGTTCCCACTAGACTTCATCCCGGAGGCATGCAAACTTTATCAATGCAATATCAGCAGTTTTCCACGCGAGCACACATTTATCTTCATTTAAAGAACTAATTGCTCCAAAAGTTTCAATGATTGCAGGTTAATTATCTACCAATGTCTGTGGTAATAACAACATTTAAGGAGAATGTGAAGAGACCCCTCGAAGGTTTTGGAGTTCTAATACCTTCTAAAGAGCAACAAAATGGATTGAAGACACTAGGTAGTATATCTATATGCTTCAAATATCTCAAGTCTTGTCGAGATTGAGCTTCATTTTCATATTTGTAGGAACACTATTTTCTTCTATGATGTTTCCCGATCGCTCATCCAAATCTTCTTATCTCTACACTACTTTTGTCGGAGGGAGTAGAAACCCTGAACTCGCCAAAGCATCAAGGTATTATTACACTAAATCTATAACCTCTTCAAAGTTCAAATACACCCTTACCTCTTGTCCTTTAGTGATGAGTTAAAGCGGATAGTGGCGTCTGATCTAGAACAACTACTTGGTGCAGTAGAACCAAATTTTCTGAGGTAATTATAATTATAAATTTGCTGGTAGCTTATAAATTTGGTGACATGGTCTTGAAGTGTATATGCAGTCAGTATGAGTGGACTAAGGCATTTCCTCTTTACGGGCGTAATTATGATTCAGTCCTTAAAGCTATTGATAAAATGGAAAAAGGGCTTCCAGGATTCTTTTATGCTGGTAATAAATACCATTTACAGTTCACTTGAATAGAAGAGACTTAGATACTGAACATTGTAGCTGATAATCTAGTTGTGTTTATTGTGGATTAAACCATCATTTTAACCATGCCAATGTTGCCATTTTAGCATGAGAGCTGAGCCGAACTTGTGAACAACAGGTAATCACAGAGGAGGTGTATCTGTGGGGAAAGCAATCTCAAGCGGGTGCCAAGCTGCTGATCTTGTAATCTCCTATCTCAACTCCACCTCCAGGTAAAAAAAATCCATCACTTTTCAGTCTTGACATGCTAAGATATCATCAACTACAATTATATCTACTCTTTTTCTCTGTCAACAAGTTCATTTACCCCAACACTTTGATGATAACACAAATTAAGTATAATGATTCATGAAGTTTTTTTCTATAGTGATAAGTGGAACCGGAAAGTTAAGTATGTGAGTTATAATCTTTTTTCCAAGGAGTAGTTGGGAGCGATAATTTGTTGAAATATGTAAAATTATCTCATATTCGAAGTGAGATCTTGTTTGAATTAGTTTATAAGGAGGTATATGTATCATAATAAATGACATATTTAAATCATTTACATTGTTATATTCGTGTATATTTTTTTATGTAAATTGATCCATTCTAGAAATTTGTATAAAGTAGTATAAAGTGGATGTTATTTCGAAAGTGTGGTGTTTCATTTTCGATTGGTTGTGGTATTGTGAAGGTTGAAAGTTGAAACTAGACAAAGTTTTAGTTGATCTTTGTAGGGTGGGATTAACTATATAATATATTATTGATATAATTATAATAAAAATTATTTGGAGTAGGAATTATATTGTTAAATGCAGATAGGATTTATTTAAAAATAAAATGGAAACAATTAAAAATAAAAATTATATCATCAGTTTGTGAACCCAATTAATACCAGAAAAACCTTGTTTCAGGTCTAGTCCAGCGGCCGGAGTACGGAGAGGGACCTGTTGACGGGCCCAATATGAATGCAGACAGTCGATCCCTTATCGCTTTCTCTCTCTTCCCTCACTGTGCTAGATGAAGATTTCCATGGTTGGTTTAAAGCAAAGAAGGCAACACCGTCAACGTCTTCTCTCCCCCAATGATAACCGCTTTTCGATGGCAGTCTCTTTGAAGCCAGCTACTACATTTTACAAATATGTATGGTTTTCCGTATCTATTTGTGTTGTCTGATACGTCATTATTGTGCAAACTGTCTCAACCAGTCGGTGCATGTGCTACCTGAATGGACTTCGACTCGCTTATCTTCTTCAGAAAATTGCCCTTCTTTTCTGACTACAATGATCTAACACATTTCACAAAAATGCATGCGTATCTTCTTCTTTTTGTTTGACCTGTGTATGTACAAGATTGGGTTCTTTATTGAATGCTGATTCTGCTACTCAACTGCCTCCATTATTTGCCTGCTTGCGTTTTTACGTCTTCCAAGAAACTTCTGTATGTACTTTGTACTAGTTGTGAAGTTGGTTTTCATGTTTTTACTGAATTGGTGGAAGGGAACTAGAGAAGGTATGCCATATGAGTCGATCAATTACTTTGGTTTCGCTGTTTCTTTCATGGGTATTCTTTGCGTCTACTACTTATCAGTTGAAAAACTATGAAAGTCAGGTTCTTATTCAGCTGAGAAAGCATTTAGAGTACCCATTGTTCTTGAATGTTTGGGAAAATTACACTGCTGATTTTTGTTTCTTGATCTCCCCCCCTTATATGAGTATCAAGTGCGAGAATGAATCAGTTACTGAACTCAGAATTGTGGGATATAAGCCATCAATGATTCAGGAGTTCATGGGAAATCCAGTTCCTAATCAAACATTATCCCCAAGTTTCTCTATTGATTCTTTTATCACAACATTGACAAGGTTATCTAGCTTAAAGGTTATTAGCTTGGTGTCTCTAGGCATCTGGGGAACACTTCCTGCTAAAATTCATCGTCTTTATTCTCTTGAAGCTTTAGATTTGAGTTCAAATTTCATATATGGTTCAATTCCACCTGAAATATCCAGGATGTTGAAGCTAAAGAGTTTGAATTTTGATGGGAATTTCTTCAATGACACACTTCCTGACTGGTTCCCCTCATTGAAAAACCTCACAGTTTTGAATTTGAAGAACAACAAGTTTAGTGGCCGTGTTCCTGATTCAGTGTCAGGTATTCGAACACTGAATGAATTCGTTTTATCCCACAATATGCTTTCAGGAAAGTTGCCTGATCTAAGCAACCTTCATGATTTGCAGTTGATAGATTTGAGGGATAACAAGCTGAAATCGAAGCTGCCTCGTCTTCCAAAAGGGCTTTCTAATATTTTTCTCAGCAACAATTTGTTTACTGGTACTATACCTCAAGAATTTGGTGAAGTAAAGAAGCTTCAGCATCTTGATTTATCAGCAAATAATCTCAGTGGAAATCCACCTATTCTTCTTTTCAATTTGCCTCATCTTAGTTACTTGAATATATCTTTCAATTCTTTCACTGGATCATTACCTGAGCATTTCAAGTGTGGAGATGCACTGAGTTTGATTGATCTTTCTAATAATAAATTGGTAGGCCAGCTTCCAGAATGTTTAGATACTGCTTCTGCTAGCAGAATAGTGATAATTTCTAGAAATTGCTTCTCCATTAATGGAACCGATCAGCTTCCGGGATCATATTGTGAAGAAAGTGTAGCTCGAAAAGGAACCAAAACGAGGAAAACAGCCATTCTAGCTTCTATGATTGTTGGTGTTGTCCTTACTGTGGTTATTATATCTGTTGCTTCTCTGTTGTTATTCTTTAGGAGATGTTTTCGGAACGAGACCGTTGTTCAGCATGATGTATCCAAAGTTCAGCAAGACGATCCATCATCGGCCATGTCCTCTAATTTACTAGCAAGTGCAAGTAAGTTCAGTTTATAAGTTCTTGAAATTTTTTCGTAGTGGTAACTCACTCGCATTCGTGCTTCGGTTTTCGCATTAGGATTCATTTCAGATGTAGCAAAGGTGGGGGGTAATCAAGGAGCTCCATCATACAATGTTTTCTCCATTGAAGAGCTCAACGAAGCCAGAAAACACTTCGATGAGTCGAACTTTTTGGGCGCTGGCTCTCTCGGAAAGGTACATTATGAAAGAAAAATACGATGACGTAGAATTTGGTTTTTATGCATCGAGTTTCTTGTTATTTAAGTAGTGTTTTCATTTCTTAAGGTGTACAAAGGAAGGCTAGAGAATGACACAATTGTTGCTATACGAGAGATAGTTCTATATAAAAAATATTCCATTCGGAATATGAATCTGCGACTTAATTTGTTTTCGAAGCTTCGCCATGTTCACTTAGTCGGTCTTCTCGGATTTTGCATTGATGAGAGCAAACAAGATGAATCATTCAGTAGACTACTACTCGTTCAAGAATTCGTCCCATATGGAAATTATCGTTCTCGTCTTGCAGGTTGTAGCTTTATCTGTTCATTGTTGTAATCATTTGAACTTAGTGAACTTGTACATTGATTTGCAGAAACATCTCCGGACAAGCTTCTAAATTGGTCAGAAAGATTAGCTGTCTTAATTGCTATAGCTAAAGCAGTCCATTTTCTGCATACCGGAGTTATTCCTCCGTCTCTACACAATCGTCTCAAGACGAATAACATACTGATTGATGAGAACGGGATCGCAAAGCTTGGTGACTATGGAATGTCGATTCTTGCAGAGGAAATTGAGAAACTTGAAGTATATAAAAATCTTCCTTTCAACTATTTATAATGTAAAGTTTGTTTAGTATGCTTACTCCCCTCTCATTTGCAGGCGAAGAGTGATGCAGGCAAATTTGGGTAAGAACTGAAACGCCTCCGGGCACTGAATCTATTTGTTGCTTATCGAAACAAATATTTCGTTGCAGGTACATCGAAAGGGACGATGTATACGACTTTGGGTTCATATTACTTGAGTCTCTTGTTGGCCCTGAAAACATTGGTAAAGGAAAAGCATTCATAATGAATGAAATGGTATGATAAGTTAATAGCTCTTGTTGTATATTATTATCAGATTGAACATAATATTTCCATGTTTCTCAGACATTCTTGGGCAGCCCCGATGGCTGGCCGAAAGTAATGGATTCGACAGTGGTGAATACGGGGTGCCATGAGTCGTTATCCGTCGTGTTATCAATCACAAACAAATGTATATCACCTGAATCGTTGGCTCGTCCATCGTTGGAAGATGTCCTATGGAACCTGCAATACGCAGCTCAAGTCCAGGCCACAGCTGAAACAGAGCAGAGATCAGAGACTACAAGCTTCAGTTGAGATAATGGTGATCCGTATTTGTATCATCATGCACATTGTTGAGTTTTGGAATAAAGTCATAGTTCACAAAATAGAACTATATTGAAGAAAAGAAACAATATTTTCCATAGTATTCGTTTACACACAGATCGCACAAGAAAGACTAATTACGCCTACAAAAATTGGATTACCTCTCCTGCAACTTATAGTCCCCATTGCAAGCTCCCAGATGACAGTTTCTGGGATGCGCAAGTCATGTGGGTTAGATGCAGTGCTGCCAACAGACCTTGCCATGTCTCTCCAGACCCACCAGATACCTGGAAATTGAACAGCTTCTTCCGTTGCTTGTAGTATTCCTCCAGCGGCTTCCTCTAAAATATGACAAATTCTAATTCATCATAATGATACTGATATTATTTTGCAGCAAGATAAGGAATGAAAAATGTACCTGTTCAGTATACATGCGAAGTTTCTCCTTCAAAATTGATTGAGTAGAATGGGTTGCCTGGAGTTTAACACTTAGATTGAATCCAGAAGCAGTAGTAAAAGAATGGAACTCTGAAGGAGGAAAACATCCACTTCCTGAGTGTTGATTCATCATTGAATCTTCATTACACTTAAGATTCACAACCATATCTATCTCAGCAACTTCATCAAGAATCTCCTGCAGATATTTCATGTTAGCAGAGGAGCGTAGACAATAACTTGATCATGTAAAGAAGAAGAAAATGACTTACAGCTTGCATTGTTGTTCTCGGAATCCCTTCTAAAATGAAGCCAGTTTCACCTGTGCGGTATCCTTCCTCCAATCTCTTAGACAAAAGTGCAAATATCACATCCTCTGGAACTAACTTCCCATCATTGACGGCGCTCGCTATCTGGTTCAAGAATAAAAACAGGGTAAAATTCATGACATTCTCAACAGCAGCAGCTAAACAAACATCAAACCAAATTTCTTAAAACAATCATCATTAACTACTGATTACATACTCTATTAATTATTAAAATCAAAATCTTGAATGCACAAATACAAATGAAAGAAAGGCATGAGAGATTTTGACGAAATTGTGAATGATCATAGGTAAGACAGAATTCAAACCTTTTTATAGAGTGGAGAATTAGGATTGAGCTCTTGTCTAACAAGAGAACCTGTGGAGATATGAGGAACATCTAAAAGCTTCGCAAGCCTCTGAGCGTACAAATGGCGCCTCACCATAGGATCCCCCATGATCACCCACTGAACACCTCTCCCAACCATCCCTCCTTCATCCGATTCCTCCACAACTCTCAACTTAGTCTTCGCCTTCGGTTCCCAATCATCATCATAGCAATAGTGAAAACCGTAATCTAGCTCAGCGGCCGCCGAAGCTGATCCAAAGGGACGGACTTCAGGCCGACGCAGACGAATTAAGCTACGCGCTGCTACTCCAAGGCGAAAGAGCCCAGTCATGGCGATTGGCGGCGCAGGAACAAGTCTTTCGACAGAAAGGGTTTCGAGGACAGAAGAAACTCGAGTAACGTTAATTCGAAGTCGATATGCACATCGTGTGTGCAAATTGTCCACTAATTTTGACCCCCCTTATTTCAAAATATTACATTATAACCCCACCTTCAAATCAATAATGTAACTAGTATTCACATTTAAGCCCACAATGTCTACCATATTGCATTCGGCATCCCATCCTCTCGTGGTTCAAACTTCAAAGTTGACACTTGAAATTAAAATGTTTAAAATACACATGAAAGATATATTATCCGTCCACATCCAACCGTACACGTGGCATCTCACAGTTCTACGATTTTAACCATTTTTAGGATTAAAAATCTTAAATAAAAAATAATAATTTACAAAAAGTTGTGGGCTCAATGAATTTTTAGTTTAAATATGTTTTATTTCTGAAAAAAATTGTCATATTATATAAAACACATGTTTATAAGTTAAACGTATCTTAATAATTCATAATTGATTATTTAAAATAGTGATTATTATAAAATCAAAATTAAAACATTTAATTCTAATTCAACATCGAAAATCTCAACCATTTTTTATTTTCAAAATAAAAAATAAACTCGATGGACAATATAACAAATGATAAAAACTTTATTTAAGCAAACAAGTCAAAATGAAGAGCACCTTATTCATATAATAAACATGTTATAAAAATGCAAAAGTTATTCGGATTTCTTGGCTGCTGGTTTTTGAGCATCGATGATACTCTTTCGCATCATAGATATGACATGAGCAGGATCTGATGCCCCAAAAATAGAGCTTCCAGCTACAATGCAGTTTGCTCCAGCTGAAGCTGCCTCATCAATGGTTGAAGGACCTAACCCACCATCTACCTAAAACAAAATTGTCAAACAATAGACAAAGGATCAGAACGAGGGAGGGATTACTATTTACTATGCAACTCACCTCTATATCGAGAGACGGATATTTTTCTCGAAGAATGCGGACCTGAAAAGTTATAGACAAAGTAAGGAGCTTAAAATGTGATGTTGTGATTAATTAAAACCTTATCCATCATGTTTGGCATAAACTTTTGCCCTCCAAATCCTGGCTCAACTGTCATTACAAGGACCAGGTCCACATGAGTCTTATCTTCAAGCTTCAGAAATGTACAGTAGGAATAAAATCCCAATTTGGTAACTTTAATCAATATGTGACGATAAATTATATATCTTACCAGTGGATACACTTCTTCAACTGGGGTTCCAGGCTTAAGAGAAACACCAGCATTCATCCCCTTTGATTTGATCTTTTGAACAAGTTCCTGCCAGTTATCTATTCACAGAAACATACTGCTCTTAATTTACAGTGAAAAAGAGTGAGCTGAAAATCTAAGATTATGGTAATGTTGCAGCATGAAACTATACCTTTAGCTACTTCGATATGAAAAGTGAAACCAGAAGCACCAGCTTTTGCAAAAGAGTCGACATAATCAAGAGGCCTTGTAACCATTAAGTGGCAATCAAGATATGAACTGAAATACAGTGGAAATCAAAATATGTCAGGAGCTATATACTCTGTTGCTTGGGACAAACAAATTCTCACTTAGTATGCTTCCTTAGACTTTCGATAACAGGAGCACCAATGGTGAGATTTGGCACAAAATGCCTGAAAAACGCAGATAAGCATCAATGGTGAGATTGGCTCCATCAACAAAATGCCACAAAGAGGATATGGCTCCCCAAGTTAGCAAACAACCTACCCATCCTGTGACAAATCAGAGCAAGGTGGTTCACATCCAATTATCAATACAATAAAACCAACTTCGTTCATTCTACATAAAATCGGATTTACTGATATCTGATTTCAGAAACATTGTGGAAAAATAAAAGTTGATTGAAGCAGGAGCGAACCATAATATCCATATGCAGCCAATCGGCGCCGCAGCGAACCATGCGCTCCGCTTCCGACGCCAAATTAGCGAAATCAGAGGACAGCATCGACGGCGCGATTTTCGGCTGGACCATGATTTCTCCCTCCGTAGACTGTTCTACTTCAACAACAATTATATTGCAAGTTAGAAAATGAATATAGTTTCAACTGGAAGCCAAAATCGAAGTCTCACCCTACCTATCTTTCAATCGCCCCTTTACCTACTCTTATCTTCCCACCAACAAAGGATTCAAGATCGTCTGAATCAATCTTGACCATTTACAGTTACAACTTATAATCAACCCATCGTTTTAAACGGATCGGTTAATGGATCGTATTGTGCCAAACATGGACCAATTGGGCCATATAACTTACCCGTATTTTGCGGGTCGTATTATATGGGCCTGAAGGGTGGCGAGGGTGCATGCTTGATACACGACCGCCGTATAGAATGCCCTAATTGTTATCTTCTGCGAATTGGTGAAACAGAAGAATACGAGATGGAGATGTCAAGCGATTTCGATCGATTACTCTTTTTCGAGCACACACGAAGAACTTCCGAAGCTAACTATGCCAAAAATCCTCTTGATGCTGATGTTATTACTCTCAACACCTACTTTGTGAATCGCAACGGTTATTCTGTGTTAGAATTTTTTGTAGCATTGATTATTATACCGTTCTGTTGCAGAATCTTACTAAATGGGGTAGCGTACTGCTCGAATTGTCGCAATTTCAGAACAGTCCTGAGTCGAAGAAGATGGTTCAAGGTAGAATTTTTCGGTTTTCCTAATTTTTTGGAGATTGGAAATACTAAATTGATTGATGCAATAATTTCTGTGCACGTCTTCTTCACGAGTAGCACTACTACTTTCTTGGGGAGTTCGATTATTATTTTATCCTGGGTTGTTGAGTTTGCTGTACTTGAAATTGATTAAATTATCATTTTTGTATAAATAATTCATTTTACTGTTGAAGTTAAGATTTTTGGGATTGTTTCAGACGCCATAGATAAGCTGAAGGAGGCTCTGGTTATTGACCCGACCAAGCATGATGCGCTATGGTGCCTTGGGAATGCATATACTTCTATGGCATTTCTGACTCCTGATGAGGATGAGGCTAAGGGTAACTTTGAAAATGCAGCTCACTACTACGAGCAGGCATATGAACTGGTAAATCGTATTGATTGGAGGTTCTATAAATAAGTTCAGTTTACGTATACTCACCATTATTTATATGCAGGATCCACAAAATGATCTATATAAGAAATCCTTAGAAGTTGTTGCCAAGGTACACGAACAGCTATTTTTATATGCTGATAAACTGCCTAATGTCAAAATTCAAATGTTCGAGTCATTATCTTGTCATTTATGCATGTCAAATTCAAGAATATCTGTACGTTATGTATGTACTGAAATCTTTTCTTGTGTTACTTTAAGGCTCCTGAATTACATGTGGAGATCCACAAGCATGGGTTAGGTCAGCAGGCTATGGGACAGGGTCCTTCACCATCTACTAGTTCCAAGGTAATTGTAATACTCTCAATCAATGAAATTTCTTTGAAATTATTTCTAGAAAGCAGAAAGAACAAGAGCTCATCATTTCATCTCTGAATTTCATTCAACAGCAGAGTGCCAAGAAGAAGAACAAGGGCTCTGATTTAAAGTATGACGTTTGTGGATGGATCATACTTGCTGTTGGAATCTTTGTATGGGTAGGCTTTGCAAAATCCAATCTTCCCCAGCCCCCTCCTCCTACTAGATAAGATCCAGTCCTTGTGATTTTGAATGCTTGAGGATTGAGTTAATGTAAAATTTAACTTTGGGGATAATTTGATCAAAAGATTGAAATTTTTGTATTCATTTCGTTCCACAAAATCCCAGACAGCAAACGCTGATCTCATAATATGTTTATTCTCACTAGCTCAGTCTTAGCGCTGAGGTTTTCCATAGAGATATGCATACACAGGCTTTGTTCTGTGCACAAGAATCAAGCTCAAACCAACTGCAACGATGCAAAATCCTGACATGATCATGAACGTCAAGAAGAAGCAAATGGATCCTACGCATTTATGAGGTTCTTCAGCCAACAGAAATCTCGAAAACGAAGGTAACATACTGCTATGTTCATTGTTCATTCCATAAGCTTGTTTCTCAGCCTCATAGTCATATATGCTACTTGCAATGATTCCAGAGAAGACCAAAGAACCAGCAGGATTGGCAAGTGTGATGAAATTGCATATAGCACCAAATTTCTTCAAGCCAAATAACTCAGAAGCTGCAGCTGGAACTATAGCCCAATGAGCACCGTAACCAAGACCAACAAGCAGTGTTCCGATGTGCATTACTCCCGGCCAACCCATCGCGAATAAGAAATGTCCTATTGCCATTGCTGCTTGAGCAACTGCCATTGCTAGATGTCTTGGGTATGCATAATCCCTGCAGAAGTATTGTGAGTTTAGTTAAAAAGACTTCGAAAGTACTGTAAAACCAGAAACACTTACTTGACGATTTTCTCAGATACGTATCCCGCACCAACACGGCCGAGGAAGTTCCAAATGCTGATCATGGAAACAAATACATGGGCGTGATCATATCCCAAAGACTGAGACAACTGCCCCAAGTTATCAATCACCGTCAAACCAGAACCCGAACCCAACATAAGAGAAAAGAACATGAGCCAGAAATCAGCCTTTATCAATGCCTCAGTCAATGTAAAATCTTCCCCTCTATGAGGCCTCCTCTTTTTTATTCTAACTGCTCCTTCTGCTGCAGCTTGAGCTAATCTAGCCTGAAGTTGAGCAATTCTTTTATGCCTTTCAGAAGCAGGAAGTAAATCTACTTCTTTAGGCTTTTCATCTTCAACTTCACTGAATATAATTTCTTGATCATCTTCACTTGTCTTGCTCGTCTCTTGTTTCTCAGTTTCAGGTAACAATATCTCTTCCAAAGATGACTTTGGTTCCTCAGACAGACTAAGTGTCACAGGGACAACAATAGGAAACAACAGAAGAAGAAATAAAATCACAGTAAATATTAAAACAACAGTGTGACTCAAATCAGCAAGATCTTCCACAAGCATGACTCCCAAAAGATAAAATCCCAAGAGGAGACATAAGCTGTAAATGATCGAGGAGCAAAGATTATCCGTCGGTCTTATTTGTTTATGACCTCCGACTGGCCTGATAAAGAACATTAGAGATATTACAACAATCGTAGGTCCAACCGCAACCATAAGTATAAGTGAAGCAGGGTCTGGAGAACTGATGAGAGCATAAATCTGAGTCAAAATAGCTCCACTCAGTCCAGCAAATCCCTTCAGTACACCGACGATCGGGCCACGGCTTTTCGGAAAGTTTTGTACACAAGAGACTAATGATGCTGTGTTGAAGTAGGTTTCACCATTTGTTCCCACAAATATAAGAACACACATCTGCATTTGTATAGATGAATTTAAAGAAGAACAATGAAAAAACAGCACATGTCAACATAGATCTTTAAATATTCAATCCAATTTCATACCAAGTAGCATTAACTCTATAAAGATCATACTCTTGTATGTTTCTCAAAGAGGAAGAAAAGTTACATAGTAGTCTCTTAATACAATTATATCAATTTAAGAGCATAACATATTGTTTCATATTTTTATTGATCAATTAAAAAGAATCATTTCAAGAGTTTCACTGCAACACATGATGAAGTAAGTATATGAGAGGTTGAAAATCCGATTATCAACAGAAATTAGTGGAATAAGCAAAGTTAACAGACATCACTGTTGGAACTAAAAGAGAACTAATAAAGGATGAATACTCACAGTCCATATTGGTAGAACAGGAGCTCTACCGGTGACAACAAGCCAAACCCAGCCATAACCAATAAAATTCTGTATAGCACCAACAAGCAAAGCACCCCAGAAGGGTAAAATCTCAGATAAGCTTCCAGCTAAAAACCCAACACTGCCACCTAAATCCTTTGCCACACCTAATCTTGAAATCTCCCTTTGGTTATACTTCAAAGAGCTCTTGATCGTGGGTGATAAACTTCCATATAAATACCCAATCCCACCAAAAGATTGTATCCATATTGCAGCAACGAAAACTAGCCATCTGTTGTTCAAGAACGACGATAACTTGTCAGTGAAACGCCGCATCTCCCTCTCTCTACTTTTAGTATATGTGGAAAGAATCCAAAAGATTAAAGATCTTGTTTTTAATCTTCCCCTGGAATCCTATAGACAAGGGGTGAGGAATGAATATCAATATCAGGAGTAAATTAAAGAAAAGATTGAGTACATTTCACCAATACTTTTGGGATATTTTCTATGTTGCAAGGCGGAGATTGTACCGAGTCATTGCATGCTATTGCTAATTGATTAAGCAATCCAAACAAAACGTCTCATTTAAAAATGGGTAATAAATGTCTATAAAATATACGCCCAATCACCATTCGGGCAGGAAAGATGATTGGAAAACAGACACGCGAAACACACCCAAGAACAACACCTCACAAATAATTTATCATTTTATTATTTTTTATTGTTAAATATGTTATGAATTATACCGAATTATTAATGCATCACCAATATCAAAATATACAAATATTATATATTATATGTAGATAAACATGTAATTAATACTGATGAGATGTGACTAGATGAAATAGTGTTTTGCATAGTAATACATCGTTTTCATCAATTATTAAATAATAATATAATATATATTAAACAACTTTTCTGTTTTGGTGTTGCTGCTGCTGAAATTTTGCGTTTTTGCTGGTTGTTGCTATTGGTGGCTTGGGGATTAGCTTGGATGTGTCCCACCAATAATTATACTCTAGAATTCATTCTTATCCCCAAAAGTCACGCAAGAAATTGGAGCTAGAAAACTGAAATGAATAAGGAAATTGATAGAATTCCTAAACTTTATCTCTAAGCTTTTAGCAAATTTTCTAACACGTTATCAGGATGAGTGTTCTACACTTATATGAGTTACGGATAAAGAAATGTGGTAAAAATTTATATTATTCTGTTTTTCATTAACTATGTCAAATCTCTCTAAACTTAATTTTGCGGCTCTTGATCTTTCTGGGAAAAACTATTTATCATGGGTATTAGATGCAGAAATGCACCTTAGTGCAAATGGTCTGGAAGATACCATTAAAGATGGTAATATTGCATCTAATCAAAACAAAGCTAAGGCTTTGATTTTACTACGTCATCATCTTGATGAATGACTAAAAAGTGAATATTTAACGGTAAAAGATNGCTTTTCGGAAAGTTTTGTACACAAGAGACTAATGATGCTGTATTGAAATAGGTTTCACCATTTGTTCCCACAAATATAAGAACACACATCTGCATTTGTATAGATGAATTTAGAGATGAACAATGATTAAACAGCACATGTCAACATAGATCTTTAAAGATTCAATCCAATTTCATACCAAGTAGCATTAACTCTATAAAGATCATAGTACTCTTGTATGTTTCTCAAAGAGGAAGAAAAGTTACATAGTAGTCTCTTAATACAATTCTATCAATTTAAGAGCATAACATATTGTTTCATATTTTTATTGATCAATTAAAAAGAATCATTTCAAGAGTTTCACTGCAACACATGATGAAGTATATGAGAGCTTGAAAATCCGATTATCAACAGAAATTAGTGGAATAAGCAAAGTTAACAGACATCACTGTTAGAACTAAAAGAGAACTAATAAAGGATGAATACTCACAGCCCATATTGGTAGAACAGGAGTTCTACCGGTGACAACAAGCCAAACCCAGCCATAACCAATAAAATTCTGTATAGCACCAACAAGCAAAGCACCCCACAAGGGTAAAATCTCAGATAAGCTTCCAGCTAAAAACCCAACACTATCACCTAAATCCTTTGCCACACCTAATCTTGAAATCTCCCTTTGGTTATACTTCAAAGAGCTCTTGATCGTGGGTGATAAACTTCCATATAAATACCCAATCCCACCACAAGATTGTATCCATATTGCAGCAACGAAAACCAGCCATCTGTTGTTCAAGAATGACGATAACTTGTCAGTGAAACGCCGCATCTCCCTCTCTCTACTTTCAGTATATGTGGAAAGAATCCAAAAGATTAAAGATCTTGTTTTTAATCTTCCCCTGGAATCCTATAGACAAGGGGTGAGGAATGAATATCAATATCAGGTGTAAATTAAAGAAAAGATTGAGTACATTTCACCAATACTTTTGGGATATTTTCTATGTTGCAAGGCGGAGATTGTACCGAGTCATTGCATGCTATTGCTAATTGATTAAGCAATCCAAACAAAACGTCTCATTTAAAAATGGGTAATAAATGTGTGTAAAATATACGCTCAATCACCATTCGGGCAGGAAAGATGATTGGAAAACAGACACGCGAAACACACCCAAGAACAACACCTCACAAAAAATTTATCATTTTATTATTTTTTATTGTTAAATATGTTGTGAATTATACCGAGTTATCAAAATATACAAATATTATATATTATATGTAGATAAACATGTAATTAATACTGATGAGATGTTAGTAGATGAAATAGTGTTTTGTATAGTAATACATCGTCTTAATGAATTATTAAATAATAATATATTAATATTTCTTTCTATAAATAGGCGTATGAAAACTAAAATGAATAAGAAAATTCATAGAATTCCTAAACTTTCTCTCTAAGCTTTTAGCAAATTTTCTAACATGTTATCAGCACGAGTGTTCTACACTTATCTGAGTTACGGGTAAAGAAATGTGGTAAAAATTTCTATTATTCTGTTTTTCATTAACTATGTCAAATCTCTCTAAACTTGATTTTGAGGCTCTTGATCTTTCTGGGAAAAACTATTTATCATGGATATTAGATGCAGAAATGCACCTTAGTGCAAATGGTCTGGAAGATACCATTAAAGATGGTAATATTGCATCTAATCAAAACAAAGCTAATGCATTGATTTTACTACGTCACCATCTTGATGAAGGACTAAAAAGTAAATATTTGACGGTAAAAGATCCACGTAATTTATGGAATGATTTAAAAGACAGATATGATCATCAGAGGACAGTAATACTGCCAAAGGCACGCCATGATTGGCTAAATTTACTATTATAAGACTTTAAATCGGTGAGTGCATATAGTTCAGCATTATTCAGAATAACATCACAACTGAAATTATGTGTAGAAAAAGTTACTGATGAATTGTTATTAGAAAAAACATTCTCCACATTTCATGCATCTAATATGATACTCCAGCAGTAGTATCGAGAAAAGAGGTTCAAGAAGTATTCTGAATTAATATCGTGTCTTCTTGTTGCTGAACAAAATAATGATTTGTTAATGACAAATCATGAATCTCGTCCTACTGGATCAACTCCATTTTCTGAAGTAAATGCACTCAAAGTTGATCAAGGATTTATGGGTAATAATCAAGGTTTCAAACCCGGAAGAGAACGTGAATATGATGGTAGAAGTGGTCGTGGTTATGGACGAGGAAATCGTGGAGACTTAATTGGTTATGCAGATGCGAGGTATTTATCTGATCTACATAATAGTAAATCACAAACTGGATATGTGTTTACATTAGGTGGAACTGCTATATCTTGGAAATCAATGAAACAAACTCTTACAGCAACATCATCAAATCATGCAGAATTAATTGTCATTTATGAAACTAGTCGTGAATGTGTATGGTTAAGATCTATGATTCATCAAATTCTAACCACTTGTGGTTTATTATCTGAGAAAATGAAACCAACAATTTTATTTGAAGATAATGCAGCATGTATTGCTCAATTGAAAGAAGGATATATCAAAGGAGATAGAACAAAACATATTTCTCCAAAATTCTTCTTCACACATGATCTCACAAAACAAAAGGATATTGAAGTACAAAAGATACAATCTTGCAACAATCTAGCAGATCTATTTACTAAATCTCTCCCTACAAGCGTATTTGAAAAATTTGTTCATCAAATTGGAATGCGGAGACTTCTTGATTTGAAATAATCATCAGTACGGTTTTTCAACATTACATTATTACATATCAAAATAAAAATACATTTTATCACACTCCACACCTGCAATCATATCTCGAAAAACCCAGAACAATAAACAAAATAATCAATAATAATACTAAGAGTAAGAACATCTGACCGAAAAAGTTTTCAAGATCGGCTATTGCTTGCGAAGGCATCTTATCTGAAATCAAAATTTTTTTTCCAAAGCAGTCGCACTTAGAAAATAGTAGAATACAGATAAGAAAATCCAGTAAACTTACGAATTGATCTTCAACTTATCAATACGATAAAATTGGTATACATTCAAGGGGGAGTGTTGTGAATTATACCGAATTATGAATGTATCACCAATATCAAAATATACAAATATTATATATTATATGTAGATAAACATGTAATTAATACTGATGAGATGTGAGTAGATAAAATAGTGTTTTGTATAGTAATACATGGTCTTCATGAATTATTAAATAATAATATATTAATATTTCTTTCTATAAATAGACGTATGAAAACTGAAATGAATAAGGAAATTCATAGAATTCATAAACTTTCTCTCTAAGCTTTTAGCAAATTTTCTAACATGATATCAGCACGAGTGTTCTACACTTATCTGAGTTACGGGTAAAGAAAGGTGGTAAAAATTTCTATTATTCTGTTTTTCATTAACTATGTCAAATCTCTCTAAACTTGATTTTGCGGCTCTTGATCTTTCTGGGAAAAACTATTTATCATGGGTATTAGATGCAGAAATGCACCTTAGTGCAAATGGTCTGGAAGATACCATTAAAGATGGTAATATTGCATCTAATCAAAACAAAGCTAAGGCTTTGATTTTACTACGTCACCATCTTGATGAAGGACTAAAAAGTGAATATTTAACGGTAAAAGATCCACGTAATTTATGGAATGATTTAAAAGACAGATATGATCATCAGAGGACAGTAATACTGCCAAAGGCACGCCATGATTGGCTAAATTTACGATTACAAGACTTTAAATCGGTGAGTGCATATAATTCAGCATTATTCAGAATAACATCACAACTGAAATTATGTGGAGAAAAAGTTACTGATGAATTGTTATTAGAAAAAACATTCTCCACATTTCATGCATCTAATATGATACTCCAGCAGCAGTATCGAGAAAAGGGGTTCAAGAAGTATTCTGAATTAATATCTTGTCTTCTTGTTGCTGAACAAAATAATGATTTGTTAATGACAAATCATGAATCTCGTCCTACTGGATCAACTCCATTTCCTGAAGAAAATGCACTCAAAGTTGATCAACGATTTATGGGTAATAATCAAGGTTTCAAACCCGGAAGAGGACGTGGATATGGTGGTAGACGTGGTCGTGGTTATGGACGAGGAAATCGTGGAGGTTATATTAGAAATAATAATTTCAATCAAAATTGGAAAAATAAGAATAAACAAATGGGAGAAAAAAATAAGAGAAATACTGAAAATATCTGTTATAGATGTGGTGGAAAGAATCATTGGTCACGTATCTGCCGTACTTCTCAACATTTGGTTGAGTTATATAAAAATTCTTTAATTGAAAAAGAAAAGGCGAATAAAGGAAAAATTAAAGAAGCACATATTGTATATCAGACACTGGAAGATCCAATAAATCCAAGTGATCAACCGTCAACTTCATATGATTCTACCCATTTGGATATTGCTGATTTCTTCGATCCAGAAAGATTTCCCAGCTTTGATGAAATACAACAAATATGAAATTATTGTTGTGTTTGTATATATGTTTTTCTTATTCCATGTGTGTATTTTTTATATGTACTTATTATGTATTGTATTTTGAAAGGTGATTAAGTATTATATGAAGATGGATGAAGACATATGTCTAGCTGACAATGCAACAACTCGTACAATATTAAAAAATGAGAAATATTTTTCTACTATTACAAAAATGCAAGCAAATGTGAAAACAATATCTGGGGCAGTAGATTTGATTGAAGGCTCCGGAAGAGCAATAATTATGTTGCCCAATGAAACAAAATTTATTATAGAATATGCATTATTATCTTCTAAATCGAAAAGGAATTTGTTTAGCTTCAAAGATATACGTAAAAATAATTATAATATCGAAACAAGATGTGATAACGATATAGAATATCTTTATATTACATCTATTGTTGATGGGAAAAAATCCATAGTAGAAAAATTACCAGTCTTGTCTTCTGGATTATATTATACAAAGATAAGTGCTATAGAAATTCATCGGAACCAGAAGTTTAATGAATTCAAGAATGAATTTACAATTTGGCATGATAGTTTAGGACATCCAGGATCAATTATGATGAGAAAAATTATAAATAGTACGAATGGTCATACATTAAAGAATAAGAAAATTCTTTTGCCAAAAGAACTTAATTGTTCTTCTTGTTTTGTTGGAAAACTTATAACAAGACCATCACCAAGTAAGTTGGACAAAGAATGTCCTAAATTTCTGGAAAGAATTCAAGGTGATATTTGTGGACGTATAATACCATCAAGCGGACATTTTAAATATTATATGGTATTAATTGATGCATCGAACAGATGGTCTCACATATGTTTATTATCATCTCGAAATATGGCATTTGCCAAATTATTGGCTTAAATTATTAAATTACGAGCTCAATTTCCATATTATATGATTAAAACAATAAGGTTGGATAATGCTGCATAGTTTACTTCAAAGGCATTTAATGAATATTGTATATCTATTGGAATAGAAGTTGAACATTCAGTGACATATATACATACACAAAATGGTTTAACGGAATCACTTATCAAAAGAATACAATTAATAACTAGACCATTACTTATGAAATCAAATTTGCCATCCTCTGCTTGGGGTCATGCTATTTTACATGCAGCAACATTAATTCGTTTAAGGCCAACCAGTTATTATGATTACTCTCCCTTACAACTCATTACTGGTAATCAGCCAAATATATCACATATAAGAATATTTGGATGTGGAGTTTATGTTCCGATATCTCCACCACAAAGAACAAAAATGGGTCCACAGAGAAAATTGGGAATATATGTTGGTTTCGAATCTCCATCAATTATTAAATATCTTGAAATTATGACTGGAGATGTATTTACAGCAAGATTTGCTGATTGTAACTTTGATGAAACAATATTCCCAAAACTAGGGGGAGAAAAACAAAGGTTGGAAAAACCTCAAATTATTTGGAATGCATCTCAAATGCAACATTTCGATATTCGTACAAAACAATGTGAAAATGAAGTTCAAAGAATTATACATTTGCAAGAAATCGCAAACAAACTACTCGATGCATTTACAAACATGAAAAGAATTATAAAATCTCATATTCGAGCAGTAAATGCTCCTGCACGCATTGAGAATTCTTTGGATAATTCTATTTCAATTGTACGAAAAAGAGGTCGACCAATTGGTTCCAAAAATAAGAATTCAAATTAAGCGAGAAAAATTGATGAAATTTCTTATCAAGATAATAAAGTTGAAATGATAGAGAAAAATATCAATAACAATGATGATGTAATTGATAATGAAGAAATTTCAATTAACTATACAGTTGCTCGCAAAGTATGGAATCGAAGTTAGACTTAAATCGATAATGTATTTGTTTATACGATTGCAATAGATTTAATCAATGAAGATGATGATTATGAACCCAAATCTATTGAAGAATGTAGAAAACGAAAAGATTGGTTAAAATGGAAAGATGCAATTCAAAATGAATTAAATTCATTATATAAACGTGAGGTTTTTGGAAAAAATAGTACAAATACCATAAGAAATACAACATGTTGGATATAAATGGGTGTTTGTAATAAAACGGAATGAAAAAAATGAAGTTGTGATATATAAGGCAAAACTTGTTGCTCAAGGTTTTACTTAGAGACCTGGAATCGATTATGATGAAACATATTCACCAGTAGTTGATGCAACTAGTTTCAGGTTTTTAATAAGTTTGGTAGTTATGGAAGGTTTACAAATGCGTTTAATGGATGTTGTGACAACATATTTATATGGAACACTTGATACTAATATTTATATGAAAGTTCCTGAAGGACTATCAATGCCTGAAGCATTCAAATTGAAGCCCCGAAATATATACTCGATCAAACTGAATAAATCATTGTATGAGTTAAAACAATCAGGAAGGATGTAGTATAATCGATTAAAAGAAAGTATCATGAAAGAAGGATTTATGAATAATCCTATAAGTCCATGTATTTTTACAAAGAAAACAATGTCTGGTTTTGTCATTGTAGCGGTTTATGTTGATGATTTGAACATTATTGGAAGTCATGATGAAATTGAAAATACCGTTGCTTATTTGAAAAGTGAATTTGAAATGAAAGACATTGGCCAAACCAAATTTTGTTTAGGTCTACAAATTGAAGATTTATTCGAAGGATTTTTCTTACATCAATCTAATTATACTGAGAAAATACTAAAACGATTTTACTTGGACAAATCACATCCTCTAAGTACACCTATGGTTGTTCGATCATTAGATCAAAAGAAAGATTGTTTTTGTCCAAAAGAAGATATTGAAGATGTACTTGGTCCAGAAGTACCATATTTAAGTGCAATTGGTGCATTGATGTATCTTGCTAATAATACAAGATCTGATATTGCATTTTCCGTAAATTTATTAGCAAGATTTAGTTCAGCGCCAACACAAAGACATTGGAAAGGAGTGAAACATATTTTTAGATATCTTCAAGGAACAAAAGACATGAGATTATTGTATTCCAAAAATATGAAACCCAAAACAATTGACTTAATTGGTTATGCAGATGCGGGGTATTTATCTGATTCACATAATAGTAAATCACAAACTGAATATGTGTTTACATTATGTGGAACTGCTATATATTGGAAATCAATGAAACAAACTCTTACAGCAACATCATCAAATCATGCAGAATTAATTGTCATTTATGAAACTAGTCGTGAATGTGTATAGTTAAGATATATGATTCATCACATTCTAACCACTTGTGGTTTATTATCTGAGAAAATGAAACCAACAATTTTATTTGAAGATAATGCATCATGTATTGCTCAATTGAAAGAATGATATATAAAGGAAATAGAACAAAACATATTTCTCCAAAATTCTTCTTTACACATGATTTCACAAAACAAAATGATATTGAAGTACAAAAGATACAATCTTGCAACAATCTAGCAGATCTATATACTAAATCTCTCCCTACAAACGTATTTGAGAAATTTGTTCATCAAATTGGAATGCGGAGACTTCTTGATTTGAAATAATAATCAGTACGGTTTTTCAACATTACATTATTACATATCAAAATAAAAATACATTTTATCACACTCTACACCTGCAATCATATCTCGAAAAACCCAGAACAATAAACAAAATAATCAATAATAATACTAAGAGTAAGAACATTTGACCGAAAAAAGTTTTCAAGATCGGCTATTGCTTGCGAAGGCATCTTATCTGAAATCGAAATTTTATTTCCAAAGCAGTCGCACTTAGAAAATAGTAGAATACAGATAAGAAAATCCAGTAAACTTACGAATTGATCTTCAACTTATCAATACGATAAAATTGATATACATTCAAGGGGGAGTGTTGTGAATTATACCGAATTATGAATGTATCACCAATATCAAAATATACAAATATTATATATTATATGTAGATAAACATGTAATTAATACCGATGAGATGTGAGTAGATGAAATAGTGTTTTGTATAGTAATACATTGTCTTCATGAATTATTAAATAATAATATATTAATATTTCTTTCTATAAATAGGCATATGAAAACTGAAATGAATAAGAAAATTCATAGAATTCATAAACTTTCTCTCTAAGCTTTTAGCAAATTTTCTAACAATAACAAAATTATTTAATAACCTAATAAATTCACAAAAAAAAAAGTAGTAATGATTCCTATCTTAATTTCATGGTATGTATTTTTTTATATTTTTTAAGTTATATAAAATCACCTGTTGGATCTTTTGGTCGCCTGCGCTACCCCACTAGAGTCTACAGTCCTTAGTCCATAGTCCTTAGTCCTTACGTGTATACGGATTATGATCAAATTAAGTTTTCATCTGGAAAATATAAAATAATAAAATAAAATATAAAAAATGAAAATCACTTCTGATNCAATCAGAAAAGGAAGCCACGTGTCAGCTTTACTTTCCGCATGAATTCCCTGGCTTGAGGCCATAGCTTCTGATCTGCAGCCATTCATGTTCTACAATGTCGAGGGTCTTAAACCCGGCTGTTTGCAGTGTTCCCGCCGCCGGAGTCGCTATTAAAAATCGTTATCCTCCTTCACATAGTCTCATCGGTTCGTTTCCTTTAAGAAAACATGATGATACTTGCCTGTTTCTCCATGCCGGGGTAGGTTATAGACCTCGGAGCCTCGTTGCTTGCTCCGTCGACAGCTTTACCGGTAATCATTCTTTATTTGTTTTTTATTTTTTGTATGTCTATGTGCTGAGTTATCGATGAGTGCGGAAATTGTTGCCTAGCTGGTACGGAAACATCCGAAGTTACAACTGATCCTTTGGAGAGCGTTTTGGTGTATGATCTTAACGGAAATGGAATTCCAATTTCTGAATTGTGGAAAGATAGGAAAGCTGTTGTCGCATTTGCTCGTCATTTTGGGTATTTTTTGGGGCGGATTGTAAAATCTCAGCCAGTATTTTGGCTATGGGTATCTGTATTTGATTAAATTGAGTTCAATTACTGTGATGTTACAGATGTGTCCTTTGCCGGAAAAGGGCTAACTATCTTGCTGCTTACAAGGTATATGTAGAATTAACTCTATGAAGACACTAAATCAGAGAATGAAATAATAGAAAATTCTCTTTAAAGTGCATTTGTTCTTTGTTTGTCCCTATGATTTTATTTCATGCTGCTTTTCCAGGAAAAGATGGATAAATCTGGGGTGGCTCTTGTCTTAATAGGTCCTGGTAGTATTGATCAAGTATGTACGCATAATGTTCAAGTTTCATTCACTGTTTCTTTGATGCACAAGACAAGAACTATGCAATTCTTTGCTTGGATATTTATTCGATTCCGTAAAACATAGCATATCCCATTTGTTTAGAAAAAAGAAGACTTACTAAGTTCTTTATTTTCTTAGTATGTTCTTTCTTCTAAGCACCTGTGATAGTAGTTCTGTTGATCAAGTATGTACGTATAATTTTAGAGTTTCATTCACTGTTTCTTGGATACACAAGAGATATGCAATTCTTTGCTTGGATATTTATTCGATTCCGTGAAACATAACATTATCCCATTTGTTCATAAAAAAGAAGACTTACCGAGTTCTTTCTTTTCTTAGTATTTTCTTTCTTATGAGCACATGCGATAGTAGTTATGTTGATCAAGTATGTACGCATAATTTTCAAGTTTCATTTACTGTTTCTTTGATACGCAAGATATGCAATTCTTTGCTGGATATTTATTCGATTCCGTTAAACGTAACATTATCCCATTTGTTCATAACAAAAGAAGACTTACTGAGTTCTTTATTTTCGTAGTAGTTCTGTTGATCAAGTATGTATGCATAATTATCAAGTTTCATTCACTGTTTCTTTGATGCAAAAGATCTATGCATCTCTTTATTTTGATATTTATTCGATTCTGTGAAACATAACATTATCCCATTTGTTCATAACAAAAGAAGACTTACTGAGTTTTTTCTTTTCTTAGTATGTTCTTTCTTATGAGGACCTGTGATAGTACTTCTGTTGATCAAATATCTACGCATAATTTTCAAGTTTCATTCACTGCTTCTTTGATGCAAAAGAGCTATGCACCTCTTTGTTTCAATATTTATTCTATTTCGTAAAACATAACATGAATCATGATCCCATTTTTTCGTTCATACATTCATTCTTATGATCACTTGAGATAATGGTTTCGTTGATCAGTTTTCGGCTTCTTGACAGGCAAAAGTGTTCTCTGAGCAAACTAAATTCAAAGGAGGTAATTTTTTCATCATATTTATTACTGATTTCATGAAACCATTTTACGCATCACAATTTTAGTCCATTTTATGTGCTATAGAGGTATATGCAGACCCGAACCACTCCTCTTATGACGCATTCAAATTCGTTTCTGGCGTTTCCACGACTTTTACTCCCGGGGTATGCCGATTAAATTCGTAACTCGTATCTAAATCATGCATTTTTAAGACTGTTTTTGACATTTTCAGTCAGGTGTGAAAATTATAAAAGCTTATCTTGAAGGATATAGACAAGATTGGGCACTCTCTTTTGAGAAAGATACAAGAACAAGGGGTGGCTGGTTTGTCTCCCTCTCATTTTGAATAAATCTCGAATGCTTCGTAATTCGTATTTGTTAAATTTATAGAGTTGAGTGGATTTCATGTGATGAGTGTGCTTGGATATAACGTATAAGAGAGAATAGACCACAACTAAGAAGACTTCAACAAATCAATTATAATGAGAAAATTGGGTGTTTGGTCTTCAAAGTTGAGTGATTTTGTCAAATTTGGTCTCGGAGCTTTAATTTGACATCCTTAGTTCCCGTACTTTAAATGTTTGGAGTTTTTAAAGTTTTCAAATTTGGTTCTCATGTGGCAAAATTAGTCCCCAAAATTTGGGATAATTTTGACACACACGTTAATTTTGTGGATTAGATTTACCAAATTTTATTAAATATGAGGATTAGTTTTGCTAAAAACTCAAAGTTTATGGATTAGTTTTACCATTCAAAAACTTTAGGGACCAAATTTGTCAAATCATATAAAATTTGTAGATCTTAAATGTCATTCGCCCAATTATAATGGTCTAGAATCCCTCTTATAATCGCATTTTCGATATGGGATATTGTCATCTTCAATAGTATTAGTATTTTATTTTTTTCGTTTTGTGATCATTGGGTTTTTTATACCGATTTTTGTTCCACAGGCAACAAGGTGGCCTCATTGTAGCTGGCCCTGGTAAAAACATTTCCTACATCCACAAGGTTAGTCCATGTTTTAAAACCGCATGTTGAACCACCAGTTCGTACCGGTTACTAGTTTTCTAGAAGCCTCTTGACCGGGGATTTTTCGATTCTATTAAAAAATAAGGATTTAAAAATAGTTACCGTTCATTATGATTTGAGCTAGAGTTCGTACTGGTTTAATCTATCAAATCAGTTTAAAAACATAGATTCATGTTATATGTATATGTATTGCGAATATTTTCGGATTGATCAGGATTCGTTTGGTCGGTTTAGGACAAAGAAGCGGGAGATGATCCAGATATAGAAGTTATCTTAGAAGCCTGTTGTTCGAAATAGTATTGTCTTGTCTTGATTATGTTCTCTTGTTTAAAAGTATTACATATCAAGTATTTTAAATTGAGAAAATGACAAATTTGGTCAATAAAATTTTATTTGATATTTATAGTTCCTGTATTTTAATATTTTTGACAAATTTGGTCCCCATGTGGCAAATTTAGTCACCAAAATTTGAGGATTAATTTCGCCATATATATGAAACTTTGAGGACTAAATTTGTCAAAAGTTACAAAATATGAGCATTAATTATGCCAAAAATACAAAGTTTGAGGATTTGTTTTGTTCCCACAAAACTTTGAGGACTAAATTTACCAAAATGAAGAAGTTTAAAGACTAAATTTGTTAAATCATACAAACTTTAGGGATCTTAAATGTCATTCGTCCATTGTAAATTAGTATTTTGTTTTATGAGCGGTTACTGTAAAATTGTAGAATATATTACAAATTATGTAAATCAGAACCTTTTTCGTTTATAAATATTAAATTTAATATTAATATTTAAAATATTTTATTTGTTGTTTTGTAGATAAATAAATATAAATTACATTTTAAATAGTAAAAAAAAACGATGATATTTAAAATCCTCTAAATTTGGTTCTCAAAGTTTCTTAGTATTAATAAATGCATTACTCAAAGTTTTTGAAAGTAAATTAATCCTCGTATTTATAAATTTGATAAATTTAATCATTCAAATTTAAGAATATATTTGAATACACAGAATCATATTTGTGTACCGTTTTTGTAAAACAATTAAAATATAAGGATTACCAATATCAAATTAAAATTTGAAAATCGAATTTATTAAAATCACAAAAGTTTAAAAAATAAACACAATTTTCTCTAAAATGGCTTTGAAGTACATGAGGGCAGTCCATTATATCATGGCCCAAAATGATAATGGGAGCGACGTCGTTTTGTAAAACCTAGCTAGGCCACCCGTCAATATCCAAAGCAAAGATATTTATGGGGTGACAGAAAAACCAACGGTGTCGATAAACTCAACCCTAGTTTCCAATTCCCAATCTCTCGATCTCAATCGTCGTCTCTCCTGACGATTTCTCAACCCTCCGATCTCACTCGCGCCTAAATACAAATTTCTACAAGGTCTGCAGTCCACTTTCTCACTCTTACCTTTTACGTATCGCAGATCTATGTATCTATGTTGTATTCGTGTTATTTCATCGTCACTTGGATTGCAGGTTTGAATTTTTATTCATTTACTTAATGACTGACTGTCAAGGAGCTCCGGGCAGTCCCGCCGGTGGAGGGAACGATAGTGGTGGTGATCTGAGCCCACGTGGCGTTCGCGAACAGGATAGGTTTTTACCCATCGCTAATATTAGCCGTATCATGAAAAAAGCCCTACCTATGAATGGAAAGATTGCTAAAGATGCTAAGGAGACTGTCCAGGAGTGTGTTTCCGAGTTTATTAGCTTCATCACAAGCGAGTATGTTTTTCCTTTTATCGTATTCCTGATGTTTCTTTTCACTTATTGGTGCAACGATTGTTTCTTGTGGGATTAACCCAGAATTGGAAATTTTGGAATTTTTTTTGCTTATCTGAAACTGAAGGTTTTATGTGTTGCTAAAAATTGAAGGGCTAGTGATAAATGTCAAAGGGAGAAAAGAAAGACAATCAATGGTGATGATTTATTATGGGCTATGGCAACTTTAGGGTTCGAAGATTACATTGATCCACTTAAGGTTTACCTGTCTCGTTACAGAGAGGTATACTATTTTCTAGTGGGAATGTACGAATTTATGATTCATATATATATTCTTTTGATCTCTTTTATAGAAGTGCATTTTCTCTGTACTTTAAAGCCTTTCGATTAATACTGACACAGCTTTGTTTTTTCTTGTTGGGGTTCTCTCGTTCTGCAGATTGAGGTAAAAAAACAGAATTTATGACTTAGTTCACGGTTTGATTCATTTGTATTCTGAATTTTTATTCATCCTTCGACAGGGTGACTCGAAGGGAGGATCAGCAAAGGGGCACGATGGATCTGCAAGACAAGATGGAGTGCAAGCTGGTCCGAGTTCACAAGTACGTCTTATGTACATTTTGCTGCCTTTAAAGCTTCACTGCATTCAGTATCATCATAATAACTTTCACCTTTTATACCGCAGCTCGTTCAACAGGGATCTTTTTCACAGGGCATCAGTTATGCAAACTCTCAGGTATCTCACTCATGCTTCTCAAATATGCATTTCATGCAAGTAAGATTGTATTGTTGTTTTCACTTAAGAGCCAGTTAAGGGAATGAATGAAAAAAATGATGTCTTCCGTCCCCAAACTTTTACAGTTTTAGTAAAATTGGTCCCTAATGTCATATTTTGTTCTTGAACTTTAAATTTTTGGCATGTTTGCAACATTTTTCAAATCAGATATCCAAAACGGCAATATCATTCCACAAAATTTGATTTTGACCGAGAACCTCATTTGTCAAAATTGAAAACTTTAAGAACAGAGTATGAGCGAATGACATTTAAGGTCTCAAAGTTTGTATGATTTTGACAAAATTGGTCCCTAAATTCATTTTGACAAATTTAGTTCTCAAAATTTTTTTATGGCAAAAATAGTCCCCAAGACTTTGTTTTTTGGCGCTCATACTTTGTAATTTTGGTAAATCTATTCTTCAAAGTTTAATGTATATGGTGAAATTAATCCTCAAATTTTGAGGACTAATTTTGACACACGGGGACCAAACTTGCCAAATTTTGCAAACCATGAGGACCATTTTTGTCAAAACTATCAAAGTATAAGGACGACGAATGACAAATAATATTTTGAGGATCAAATTTGCCAAAATCACCAAACTCTAGAGATTAAACACGTCATTTTTTCGACAATTATACCATACAGACTAAACTTTGAGCACTAATTTTATCAAAACTTAGAAAGTATGAAGATCAGTTTTGTCTTATTCAAATTTTGGGATCAAAATTGTCCAAACCATGAAACTATAAAGGCCAAATTCCCGTGTTGACCGGGAAAGAATAGTTCAAACTTATATTGGACATTGTAGTACAAATTGTACTCGTACCGTCGTGCCTGAGTGTTTTCTTTACTTGGAAGTGCAGTTTTATGCTTGTAGAGATTGACTGTTTTAATGATCTCAGAGCATCTGATGGTTCCTATTATTCCTGGAATGGACTGAAATTTGTTAATTCATCTGCAGCCAAAAACCAGGCGTGTAGCTTATTGAAGTAAAACTGATTGCTCAAGTCTGTATCGTGATGCCATTTCAGGTTATGTACATTTTGTACTGCATAATTCCTACTTTTATTTTGCACTTTTGTTATAAAAAACCCGTGTTTCAAATACCCATTTAGCTTGCTTAATTATGGTCTTGTTTTCCTGCCTTGTTTCTGTTAAAATTTACGGGCTTATTTTGTATAGTAGAAAATAGCTTACCAAACTTTGGTAGTTTTGTTAAATTTAAGAAAAAATCATGACAATTACCTTTAAAGTTTATAATTGCGTATTTAGCCTTTTAAGTTTTAAAATCGTTCAAAAATAACTTTGAAGTGAATAGTAATTTTTTTATTCTTTGATGTGTGTAGTTTCGATAATTTATATGTTATTTTTAAAATTTTCATAGTTTGGAAGCATTATTATTATATATTTTTAAGGTTAATGTATCAAATACAAATTATAGATACATTTAAAACATTAACTGAATAGTATTAATCCACCAAACATTGGGTTTGTTTGGTTTAGTTTTTTAAAATTGCGGCGTGGTGAGATGTGGTGATCATGAATTTTTAAGTATGTTTTGTAAAATTACGGTATTATGATCGTGATTTATGTAAAAATATTAATATACACTTATATGTATAATAATAATAAATATAATTATATTATAATTAATAAAAGTAAGGCTGAATGAGTCTTTTCTAAAATAACGATGAAGTCACAGCTAGTTTTAACAACTGTGATGATATCGCAATTTTTTAACGATAATCACATCGCAATTAAGCTTGTGTTTTGCGTGCATTAAAAAAATCACGATTGAATCATCTTACCGCATCTCACCGTACTTTTAATCGTGGTACCAAAGAAATTATCTTTTACCATAATTATTTGGATAATTCAATATGGAAGTAAAGAATTATTTTTAACATGTTATATCCCATGCACATTAATATTTTTAACAAAATGTCATGATATAAAACATGGAATCAATTAATTAATTATTTTTTATTTGATCGCATTTTTTATATAATAAAATTATATCAAATATTAGATATTAGGATTGTTTGGTAATCAAATCAAAATAATAGTGCTGCGAGATTCATGAATCGTGATTTCTTAGTTGCAAGACATAAGTAAAATTACGATACATTTATTATTAAAAAATCATAATTTTGCCACCATCATTAAAACTAGTTGTGTCATCATTACGATTTAAGAAATTACTAATTACCCTTATTTTGAATAAATAAAATAAGATTATCATTCTTTTAGTATAAATCATTATTTAATCACAATTTTATTTAATATATTTAAAAATTCAAGATCGTTATATTTTATTACAATTAATCATATCTCATTATATCTCAAATTTTAATGAGTTCAATGAAACAAATGATTTGTTTGATTCGACATTTTAAAATTGATGTGATCATGTATGATAAAATATGATGATTGTGTTTTTAAATATGCTTTATAAAATTGTGATATTATGATATTATTTATGTAAAAATACTAATATATCCTTATATATATAAAATACAAATTACTAATTTCTTAAATTACAATGATGTCACATGTGATTTTAGCTATGGTTGTTATTCGATCCGAACGAATCAAACTCGTTGTGTTCATATTCGTTAATATTTTATTCGAACGTGAAAATATGTTCGAATATTGCTCAAATTATTAAGTGAATGTTCATGTTCGTTCATATTCTATTCGAACGTGAAAATATGTTCGAACATTGCTCAAATTATTAAGTTAATGTTCATGTTCGTTCAAATAGATTGTTCGGAAATTGTTCGGACATTGTTCGTACGATTTGTTCGAACATGTTTGTAATATTTGTGTGAACTTCACCAAAAAATCAATTTTTGTTGATTTACAACAAAATCACAAAAAAATAAATGTATTAAAAAAATAATCAAACAATTATCTTTTACAAAACAGATAAAAAGACTAACTCACTAACAAAAGTTCTGTAAATATTTTTACTTAAATACTATAATAGCATATTAGTATAAAAATTAATTAAAATAATATATTTATTCACAAACGTTCGAATTTGTTCACGAAAATATTCGTGTTCGTTCAAATTATAAACGAACAAAAAATAATGTTCGAATAATGTTCATATTTTTATTCGAACGAGTGAACACGATTACATAAGAACCGAATTTATATTGTTCACGAACTGTTCAGATCATGTAACAATCTTAATTTTAGCAACATGATAAAATCATAATTTTTTAATGATAATTAAACCATATATTTATTTTTATTTCGTGTATGTTATTTTTAACCCAGAATGAAAATCATTATATTATAACCCATTTGCGCCACCAACAAAGACAACCAAAATGAAATTACCAATGTTACCCCTATACCAACCCTGGGTGGGTGGCAGCAATCGACTACTACTTAAATCGTCCGCTTTGCACTTAGAATCCCCCGTTTCTAGACCTGAGTTCGCTCTTCTCTACGTGATCTCTAGATCTCAATTCTTTGACGAAAATGGCGCAGGAGGGAATTCTACTAGGGATGGGGAACCCGTTGCTGGACATTTCCGCCGTTGTGGATCACGACTTTTTGAAAAAGTGAGTTCTCATGTTATATTTTGATGATTTATTTTATGGAATAGTTTGGCGTTTCTTTGATATCTTTATTGTGTATTCGTTGGTTCTGGTTCTTAGATCTCTCGATGTGTTAGTTGTTACGCTCGCTGATTAATCCGGAATTTGATTGTGGTTTTCTTTTGCGTGATTAGTCTGTATGGCATTAGTCGTTTATGTTCAATTAAGTGAATTTGAAAATTTTGTATTGCTTGACAGGTTTGATCTTAAACCAAACAACGCCATTCTCGCCGAGGAGAAGCATCTTTCTTTGTGAGTAAAACTTTGAAGGCCACTTTTTTCCTATGATATGAGTGAATTTTTGGTGTACCTATGCTACATTTTTGGCACATTTCTTGAGTTCCATTAGAGGTTTTTGCCAATTACTTATTATATGGATCCATACAGGGCTATGCATTAAAGTTAGTATCTTTCCGTGAGTTGATGATGCAGGATTGCTATTACCTTCCAATGAGATATGATTAAACTTGATTACCGAAATCTTGTGTTTGTACCCATTGATATATTTTCGTAGGTTTTCTTTTTTATGTTGTAGGTTTCTATCCAGATTTCGTATAGAAAATAAATCATTTTCATGATAAATTATTTATTAGGTATGAAGAATTGACTTCCAATTATAAAGTGGAGTACATTGCCGGAGGTGGGTAACCGCTATGACATTTGAAATTTGATTGTTTGCTCTCGTTCTTCTTATTTAGTACTGTTCTAATTTTGTTGTAACTAACTGTATATTTTACTGCAGGTGCTACTCAGAACTCAATAAGAGTTGCTCAGGTGACCGCATGGTTGATGTTTTACTATTTTTTCTCTGTTTCTTATCATGTAACCGAGTAAATTTTGTTGGCTTGCCATTTACAGTGGATGCTTCAAATTCCTGGGGCAACTAGCTATATAGGTTGTATTGGTAAGGACAAATTTGGTGAGGAAATGAAGAAAAATGCTAAAGAAGCTGGTGTTAAGGCAAGTATTTTGCCTCGTTTTGATCTTTTTTGACTCGTTTTCATCTGATTTCTTCTTGTTTTAGGTACATTATTATGAAGATGACGCTCCAACTGGTACATGCGGTGTTTGTGTGGTTGGTGGAGAAAGGTTGGTTACTGTTTTTTTCCGGTTCGTTTTAGCTGGATTATAAAGTTTTTAAATGTTTTCCAGGTCCCTTGTTGCCAATTTATCTGCAGCAAATTGCTACAAGGTTGAACACTTAAAGAAACCAGAAAATTGGTCTCTGGGTATGCTCTAATGCTCATAAAAGTGGAAATTTAGTGTCAATGACCAGGATTATGTTGATTAATTGATTTATCGTTTGACAGTGGAGAAAGCCAAGTATTTCTACATTGCTGGATTTTTCCTCACTGTTTCCCCAGAATCTATTTTGCTTGTTGCAGAGCATGCAGCAGCGAATAACAAGGTCTTAATCTTTACTAAATGATGTTTGTTCTTGTACATTTGTTTCTCTGTTATTCAACTGACCTTATATGCAAATCCAGGTTTTCTCAACAAATCTTTCTGCCCCGTTCATCTGCGAGTTCTTCAAGGACGTGCAAGACAAAGTTATTCCGTAAGAATTAAAGTCTACTATTTTTAGATACGTCTCTCGTTAGATGTAGACTCCATATTCCAAGTTTCTTAAGCTACATTTTCAGGTATGCTGACTATGTTTTTGGAAACGAAACAGAGGCAAGAACCTTCTCCAAAGTTCATGGCTGGGAGGTAATGTTCCTATGTGTATTCTATTCCCATATTCATTGACATATCCCCATAAAAATATCGATTTTTATCTTTCAATCTGTAGACAGAAAATGTTGAAGAAATAGCTCTGAAAATCTCTCAGTTGCCCACCGCTGCCGGAAAAACAGGTAAGCGAGTTGCTGTTATTACACAAGGTGCAGATCCAGTTGTTGTTGCTGAGGACGGGAAAGTTAAGCTGTTGCCTGTCATTCTCTTGCCAAAGGAAAAGCTCGTCGACACCAACGGTGCAGGTAAAGAAGCATCACCAATATTACCATCGAAAACATGGTATTTAAACTTGTTTGTGGTTTCTATTCGTAGGAGATGCGTTTGTTGGTGGATTTTTGTCTCAGTTGGTTCTTGAGAAACCTACCGAAGAATGCGTGAGAGCTGGATGCTACGCAGCCAATGTTATCATTCAGAGGTCTGGTTGCACCTACCCTGAGAAGCCTGATTTCAATTGAATCTCCCTATTTACTATTATTACACTTTAATTCCCGCATTCTAAAGGCTTTATTTATCTTGTTATGACATGCATTGATCATGGCAAGTGAGCTTTCTTTCTGCAATTCATTGTATGATGAACTAGAACGTTAAGTGTGCTTTTTATTCTTGTTTAGTAAAGAACATGTATCTTTTTATTCTTAGTGTAGCAATAGCATGCATTTTTCTGTATAAATTTTGCTCTTTGAAAAATGTGGATAATGGAAGATTGATGATAAATCATTCATTATCCATTTATGTGGTGTAAGAGCTCGTGGAGAAAGGAAAAACAAATCAAACTGGCATTGGACCTACTCCTTTGCAAAGACAGAGTGTTATAAAAAAGCAAGTCAATAATTTCAGGTATCAACTATGTGTGCTTAAATTTCTGTTCATACTTTTAAACTTCACTGGTTTTGTCTCTAGTCTTATTGAGGTTGCAATGTAATTCTTTATCGCTAGTAATTTCAGCTATCATGCTTAAATTCTAGGGATGTCAATGGTTAGGGTTTGGGTCGGGTTTGATCAAATCCACGTCCGCTCCACCACTCATCACTTCAAATCCATGTCCGCCCCAAATCCACGTTGGGTTTGAATATTCAAATCCGTGCCCTACCCTTGTGAATACCTCCACGGCGAATAATCCAATCCACGTAAAATAATTTTTTTCATTTTGTCCCACAATATTTTTAAAAATTTCTTAAAAATATTCAAAATAAAAAGTAATACATATTGTAAAATAGATTGTTTTTATTTTTATAACTTATATTTAGAAACATATCGAACTTTAAAATAATGTAAATAAATAT